>APFE030901821.1:0-17221 GCA_000404065.3 Pinus taeda | reverse complement strand
TCATATGGTGAGGGCATTGACTGACAAAAGAAAGGCATCTTGGTTTGGTTACACATTGAAAAAGAAAGGCATCAGCGGAACGCCGGTGGAGCTTTCTTTCCACCTTGGTTTGGTTACACATTGAAAAAGAAAGACATCCTTGATTCAAACTGGTGCAGCATATATAATATATCGAAGAAATTCTCCTCCTAAAGACCACTAGAATCTGGCCAATTTTGAAGAACGTAGCTCTTCAGGTTGGTCGATATTTAAGCCCCTCTTCAATGAGAAAGAAAAGAAAAGATAGGGAGAGATAGGTGTTCTTTCTTTCAGAGAGTGCGTTCCGTTAGAGATAGGTGTTCTCTCTTTCAGAGAGTGCGTTCCGTTAGAGATAGGTGTTCTCTCTTTCAGAGAGTGGATCCTTTGCGGATCGGCTCTTTCAGAGATAGAGATAGGGGGGGATAGGTGTTCTCTCTTTCAGAGAGTGGATCCTTTGCGGATCGGCTCTTTCAGAGAGAGAAAAGGCAGTAGTCGCCTTCCCAAGAAGGTGTTGTTCTCTTTTTTTGGAAAAACCAGGGAAAAGTTCAGCGAACAAAGGAAAGGATCATTGTCAGAGATTAGGTTCAGAGATCAGAGGATCATATGGTAAGGATAGGGGAGCGTAAGCGGAGCGAGGGCTAGGGAGGGGGGTTAGGGGGAGGGGAAGGGGGGAAAGGAAATAAGAGATAGAGATAAGGAAAAGAGGATAGAAATAAAGGTAAAGGAATAAGAGATTAAAGAGAGGGAATAAGCCAATGGGGAATAATCTAATGAGTTTCTCCTACAGTGACTGCATGGGAACCACAAGGTCCCGGTGAGGGCTTTGCGCTTCCTAGTGCAAGGAGGGCGAGTCACTTAACGTACCTCGCCCCTTATTTGTAGGGTTCTTAGGCATATTGATCCATCGGGGTAAAGAAGTAGCGGTGTTATTAGGCCAAATTGATGAATTATGGCATGAAAGGTGATTCCATCCTTCCATCCTTTCATTAATCCATCCAATCAGGCAGGTGGCAGCATAACGGGGTTTAGGCAGGTTTCGGTCTCACCCGATTTGTTCTTACCTTGAAGGAATAAAGGTTCTTGGCCTAATAAGAAAATGTGTATATTGCTCCGGTCCCCACCTCCTGATGAAGCTTGTTGCGAGGCATTAGAAAACCAGCTGCTTAGGGGGCACTACTATAATAAAGAAAGAGACTCACTTGAAAGGATGGAGGATGTACGTATACGTGAAGGGTTATGGTTATATGTCTTCAAGACTTCATGTTATTCTAGCTTGAAATGCAAAGGAACTGAAATGAAAGCAAATCTCAATCAAAGGAAGCTTACATAGAAGCTACCAACCTAAGTGAATGAGGGAGGAATGGCTCTTTGTAACCTGCGACTCTCAAGAAAAAAGAAGAATCTGAAAACAGGACCCTTCCTTGCACTAGGAAAGCCCAAGCCCCTCCGGGACCTTGGTCCTCTCCACATTCTTTTTGGGCAATGCATGCCATAGCTAACTCTCTCTCTTCTGATGGATGATGGCATCTTTCGACTCAGAAGATGAATAATAGGGAAATGAAGTACATACAATATGCTTACTACCCGAAGCATTCCAACTTCAACTCAAAATATCGAAATACGGAAAACCTAACGGGATACTCTAATGAAACAGACTCCACGAGCGATGCTTAGCCTTTTTCGATACGGCCCCTTTGAATGAGGATGAACAGACTCCGTACCTAAATAACCGGATTCCACAGCGGCCAACACCTAGACAATGAAACAGGACCAAATAGACCACTCAGACAGAAAGAAAGAGATATTTGGAAACAGAACAGCAGTAGACTCAATAAAGCAAGTTGACTTAGCAGTTGGAACACGTCAATACTGGGTGGGAAAGAAATAGGGAAAGGATCAAGCATGCATGAAATCGGGAATGAATACATAAGATAAGGCTGGGATCTTAATAGTGGGTTGTTAATCTCTGGTGTTGGGTTTGTATTTTCAGGCAGGCAGGGGAGAGAACAGATTCAGGCTTAAAGGGGGGAGGGTGTTGTGCACTCGGTCAGCCAGTCTGTTCTTACCACCGATGGGGATCACTTTGTTTGTTTGGCAAAAGCCACCCATCGGATCTTGCAGGTACAGGCTCCCAGCCCACGGCCAATCCATTAATCGTTCCCGAGCTTGAAAGTGTAAGACAATGGGTATGGGACCAGCTTGACGAGGTAGTGGCTCATTGGGACAACATCACACTACCTATATAACGCCTAGGTTGAGCCACACTCTTACCTTACCTACTGTTGCCCAGCACCTTGACTCCCCACCGAAGGAAGCGTTGGCTCTGTTTCCCAAGCACCTCAGGAGCATATACGCTAAGCCTCCCGCGCTACCAAACCGGTTCTCATGACCTCAGTCGATCGTGGAGGTGGATCTCAGGTTCGTCACCGTGCGGGGAATTCAGTACGTTCGCCCACTTTTTCTCGTTGCAGTACCCCCGTATAAGTATGATGATATAGAATAAACCCACGGCCGAACACACAATTGAACCTACAAGGCCTAGGGCGGGAATAATTAGTTATGGATCCCTGTTTGCTTCGACCCCACCTCTCGTCATTGCATACGACAAAGGGTAAACCGATCCTTAAGGCTGTGAGACCTTCACACTCCTGAACGATCGTGTCACCTAAGCCATTGGACCATTTCACACCTGAGAATATCCGAGGAACCCACACGGGCTTACCGAGGATTAGCAAAGCAAGCCTTCCTTTCACATACCTTAACTGCATTATCCGTCACTAGAATCCATTTGACAAATATGGTTCGCATACTGACCCACCACCCACCTACGTTCTATAGATAGCCTAAGGCCAGTAAACTCTGGAACTACGAAGTCATGTAAGGACAAGCAGGTTACTACAGCCTGTACCTCTAACCTAGGGTTCCTTTACGCTTCCCTGTAGATCCTATAGTATGACTGACTTTCGAAAACTCTTTGACGTAGTTTGATCGTGTGTTTTACCGTGCTCAGCACCATGCCTTACAGGTACAGATACTCATAGTCAATGATCTTATTGGTCCTACGTACGGCCTATCATAGGAAGGATCCACAATGCTTTGTATATATATATACATCATAAAAAGAGTTTGGATCCGCCAGAAAGCAAAGGAAATATCCTTAGCAGAGGGGGTATGGAGAACAGAGCAAGCAGCAATAGAGCCAGTGGCAGAGGAGGGAGAGGCCAAGGTCGTGGGAGCATAAGGTACAGATGCGGATGCAAATCGAGATACAAACCCATTGCTAGTTCAAGATTGAGACCCAGATCAAGTAACACCAAGGGCATCCTTACTACCAGCATGAGCAGGAACAAAGGTAGACACAGGAAAAGCACCCATAGTAATAGCTTCCATGGCACCACCCGCGGCTAAAGCTCGCAGATGTGCTCTTATCGGTATGGTTATACTACAACTGTTTTCATATCATATATAAGCTCTCGCTCTGAAAACCTAAAAACACGATCCAAACGCGGCATATCTGGATCTCGCTCTTGAACGAGCTATGCAATAAGCTTTGGATCTTGACCTGATGAGTCTCCAACCGGGACTGCTCCCCACGCGTAAATCCGTGTCATCGTATGGCTCCAAAAAGAACTGGTTCAATCAAGTCTACTGGCACTATATCCTTATATGCTTCTGGGGGAACTGGATTTAGAGCAAGATCCCCAATGAATGGAACCAAATCCTCTGCTGACTTTGAAAGGTATGCTGGCACGAGCTCTATAACGAAGGATGCCAGGAAAGAAACTGGGATAGGAAGTGATGCTTGCTCTGGTATCTTCCCTGCCCTTGCTGCAGGCTTTCGATCTGGAATTGAGTGGGATCTTGTCACGCTTCGATTAGGACATTTATATCTTGACGTGCTTTATGGCATGGTTTATGCTCCCTAATTCAATTCGATGTGACCAGTACCCATTTTTGATCGTACGCCTGCTTTATTCTCCCGCTTATTCCTTGCCCTGGTGGACAAGACCTCCGGATCTGAGATTTGATAGCTTTAGATTCTTCGGGTCATTCATGTAGGGTGGAGTGGGTCTGTCGGCTGTGGATGCGCTTAGAACGGGTTATGTTTACACTTTATGGCGCTTGACTGACATTGATGATCGATCGGAATACATTGTGGGTGATGGATGGCAAGTTGTGCATATTCTGTTTCATGAGGTGGCTTTAGTTCTGGCATAATGAATGGAGAGAGTGTGTCGGGCATACCATACTACATACACACTTCTGGGTCATTTCCGGGCAGAGTGTCTAGTTCTAAGTGCCGTGGTCCATCTGACCTTGCTACGTTCTTCCGACCCCCCCCCCCTATCGTTCGCTATAACCGGATGGGGAGAAAGAATAAGGTAGTTATAAAGCCAAGACCCCACTGGATCTGTTGCTGGTTCTCTAGTAGCTGTTCGAGATCGAGATCCAGACCCATAACCTGAAAGCCAGAAAGCCAGCCAGCTACGTAGCATAAGGGATAGGTAGCATAAGTACCAATAACATAGGCAAAGGCATCACAGCCAACAGCATAGGAAGCAAAAGGATAGACACAGGTGGGAGCAGCAAGGTCAGAGGGTAAGAGCATAGTCATAAGTAGCAAGCGTAAAGGTGGGAGAGAAAGCAGATAAATAGCCATATTATTCAGATACTTTCGTGCAAAAGCCGGAGCCCACCCCAGTTCCATTTGTTGGCCCAAAACCTTATGGAGTAGATTCAGTTCCCAACATAAGATGAAGATTCAGTTCGAGTTCGTTCTCCGGGTTTAGATGGAGACCCCGCGCCAGAACCAGCAAATGACCCTACGAAGCACCCTTAGTCGTTTTTTACCCAGGTGACCCAGCATCCTCACCACCACCATTTCGCTGAATTACGTATATAGATAAGCTCACTAAGGTTGATCCAGATCTTATAGATCGGATATATTGATTGGGAAAGAAGAGCCAGCACGATCGGTGGTAAGTAAGGGCAGGCACAATCGGTAAGTAAGGAAAGAACAATTCATCGTACTAAGTCCTTTCATAGCTAGATGAATTAGCCTGAAAGGATGAGTAATCGTACTATGAATCGTACTTCCTTTCCTTTCCTAAAGAGAGTAATTAGACTGAAATAACAATGACTCGTACTTGAAGGACTGTACATCACCATACTTCCTTTCCCACGAATCTTGTTCTCTTTCGCTCCACGCCCACCCAGATTCTATTCCAGCACTAGGCTCCTTTTGAGGCCTTCGCTCTTAACGAATAACGGAAATATATTGAACGGCTTTGCATTCTTCTTCCTGCGGGAGTCAGTTGTCTCTACCTGAGTGTGAGGTTCCATCACTGATTACTTCTGGGTAAACCAACTGACGAATGGTAAGAGGGGGGTCACCGGTTTCGCAACTACGTCTAGCAGGTATGCACTTCGACCCCGAGCTAGGCGAGGGAGCCCTAGTGAAACGGGGAGCTTTGTACTGAATCATTTGGTGTACGGCTGGAAGATACGGGGTGCTTAAGAGTCTCGATCAAATGCTACTGAATCCACCCCTGCTACAGGAGAAACTCAATCAACTGGATCCACTCAATCTGGATTTGGACCTTAGCGATATGGTTACTCTCGCACAAACAATATATATATATATCTAAAGCATAGGGTAAGATCTTGACGCGTTAGCTATTCAATTCAATTGGTTGACCCACCAGCACCTACAAAGACCATCCTTCTACTACGTAGCGAGGTAGCTCTGGATCTGGAACTTGAATTTCGTATGATATAGGGGGGGCTGCTTATAGCTTAGATGCTGCGAGTGAGACTGAGTTTGAAACGGGCGCTTCAGCTGGATACCTTATGGTTCAACAACCTAGGCTACAAGCTTTCGAGCTGGCTTTGCTCCTGGAGGTAATGCTAGAACATCGCTTACGAATACTGGAACATAATGGGATGTCTAAACTTAACTGCTTGGAATGCATGCAGATGCCATCATAAATTATTGTAACACCAGAGTATGTAGGAACATCACTAGTTGGATAAAGAGCTTATGTCGAAGCACTTCTAGTAACTATTGCAAATACCGAAACATAACTTATTGAATTGAAACACTAGCTAATGCACCTAACTTCTAGGAACATAATAGGATGTCGGAACATGCACTTGTGGGAACAATATTCAATGCTGGAACAACAAGGTAACAATATTTGGGAACACTAGGAAATCCCGGAACTACACTGATAGGAACTATTACGTATATGGAAACATAAGCACTTGTCGGAACATCATATCTTGTGACATAGAGAAATATTGGAACATCGCTTATAGTTGCATGTGCAGATCCGCGAACACTACTGAGAGGGCAGCCCTTTCCTGAACGGATATAAGGGAAGGAGCTGGAACTGGCTGATATGCGGGTTCTAAACCTGTAAACCCTTATCTATTGTGTACATATTTCGATGGAATGGAGCAAACAGATACTTCTTATATCCTCCTTATCGAATGAGAAAGTGAATGATATAATCGCTCCGAGATGTTGGTACTAACTTGATATCGATTACTTATAAAAGAAGAAGTGGACTTTACTGGACCATGGTATTGTAGTTCAATTGGTTAGAGTAAATGGAGGCATCCCGATCTTGCTTCCCCTGCCGAGCTTATCTCTACCTCTACTAACTTGGGAACAGCTCATGTCCAGTTTTAGGTGCCCGCCAAAGTGATTCCATATAAATATCTAGCACAACTGGATCTCCAACTAAAGAAACAGGTGAAACCACTGCTTCTGCCTCTGCGGGATCCACTGGTTCAAAGTAAGCAACTGGATCTACTTATGCAGCTGGAGGATCTTAAGCTGGTCCTAGTTCAAACCCAATGTGATTGAATGGACCAAGAGAAACTGATTCAAGTTCATAAAAAGAAAGTAAACTCGGTCTCCAATTGCTGGATCTTTATCTCGATCTCGATCCGTGACTGGATATGGAACCTAGCGAAGGTAAGCTGTGACTGCTATTGATGCTTTCAGCCGGCTCGGTCATTAACGGGATTTGGAACTCAATATCGATCTTCTCAGGATCCAATACTTACACAGAGTAAAAGGCTTCGGGCTCTTGGATGGGCAACTTTATATGCATATAGAACTGCCTGGTAAATCAATAGCAGCATATGGGGAAATTCCTCTCCATGAACCTGGCTTATCAGTTCTCAATTCGACACCTTGGTCTCTAGTCATTTCAATAGTGAAAGGGTGGGTGCTTTCCCTTTAGCTTAGATCGTTTCAACTGCCGGATGGAGTTATTGGATTATGGTCCATCAGAGAACCTCGTTGAATGGAATGGACAGGTTTAAGACTGCTAGGAGACGAGATTGAGTGACTACATGTTAGGCATTTATTTGACTAGCAAACTTTATTTACATAAGGATGGTGTCATAGCTGACACAGGTGCAATAGGGTTGGTCACATAGTTTATGTTACATGAGCATATCATGTAGCATCCTCTATGAGAGAGTGGTTATGCTATGTCCTATATTGGTATTGTCACCGGGTCCTGTGAGAGACCCATGGATCAGGCGATGAGCTTCAATGATGCCATGGGTTGGTGGCAACAAGGTGGGGCATTACTAGAATTCCATAGTGGAGGGTGGGTTTTGATCCAACCCTCAAATTTTCCTAGAGTTCCCTTACCATGGTGTATATTTTATGGGTGATCCAGACATGGGGCTTCCTCCTAGCGATGCTTAGTGGCCGAGAGTATATGTTGTTTCTGCATTAGTGCTTACTTTTATGTACTTATGATGTACTTTTATGATGATGTTGACATCATTTATTTTTTCTTGTAGATGTAGGGCCCCGCAAATGACCATTGGCCAACCTAGTGGGAAACGATCCTCGACGAATGGGGGCAAATGGTATGGCAGTTGTACCATAGCGATGGAGGTATGACAAGGTTTAGGAGGACCCTGAGAATCTAGCTCTATACCAATGCTTGGAGATAAGTGGTTCCTCTAGAGAGGTAGGTATCTCCTCTTCCCCCCTAGAGACGGCGAGGCTATAGGAGCGAGCTAAGGCTACGAAGGCTCGTGTAGCTACTCCAGAGGTGAAATTGGCAGATGTAGAGGATGCTTGGGGGGGTGAGCGACTACCCTGCTACTAGGGATTCCTAAGGAGGGTTGCGTGACCCCAGGGGAGATTGTGGAGATGATCTTGGCTCGAGATAGAGCATGGCATCTAGATCTTCGTCACCTTGCGATGGAAGTAGTGGTTTCTCGTACATTTCTAGCACCATATGAGGTTGGGGGGCCTCAGGTGGGGGGGGGTGGGTTGGGGGGGCCATCGGGGGTATAGAGCCTCGGCCCTAGATATTTGTTGTATGTACTAGGACAAGCACCCATTATGAGGATGCTCCCTTGTTTGATGACCTTTATTTTTCTAGCTCGAGCTAGTAGATGTATATTTTTTTACTCATATATTTTGATATATAGACGAGATATGTATTTTTTGCATCCCTCATGATGTGTTATGGTGTGCATGCTTCTATACATCTGATGTATTTATGAATTTATTTGATGGATACGATGTCTATGGTTTTATGATTCTCAATGATGGTATATATGTGATACATGTCAGTCCAGGATTTGATTAGCTATATGATCAGCTATATGATTTTGATTTCTTAGTATATGTGAAAATGCAATATGTTCAAAACCACAAGCTAACCTTTGTGCATGTAGGTATTTCTGAAAAAGGCATGGATCACATACTTTGAAGGCTTTGTTCAACTGTGAGACAGCAAGATGGGAATCAAGGAACATGTGCAAGTGATTGATACCTAGACGAGAGGCATCGACCAAAATGCCTATGAAAATGTCATATTGTACTTCACTATTGGTGGTTTTCCCTATACATATCCCATTGTGGTGAAGGGTTGTTAGGTCAGGAGAGTATATGGCCCAGTTTGATGCAGCAAGGTGTTGCAACCATCAAGAAGCATCATCGATGAACCTATGATGATAGGTTGGAGAGTGTTCCATCTATGACACAGGATGACAGAAAGATTTTAGTTTACGTCCATGATGAGGTGGTCATCAAAAATATAATTCATTATGCACACATGTTTAGGGATAGAATTTTTTGAGATAGAGCCCATTGACGGAATGTTTTAGGCAAGTCCCATCAGGATCTACTAAGATGTATGCCCCCTTACACAGGAAATGCTTGATAATGTATGGGCCCTCCCATAAAGTCTCGAAATTCCCTGGTCCTAAAGCTTCTTTGGAAAAATCATAATGAAGGACTAACTCCCCTTCGGTGAATGATCAAGGGGTGATAGTGCGATCAAAATAGGCCTTGGTATATTTCTTATGTTCTTCATTATGTTGAAGGGATTCTCGCTGAATTTCGTTAATGTGTTCTAGTTGAACCAACCTTTCCTCTAAATATGTGTTGTATGGGAGAAGTTCTTTGGTCGAGTGTAAGGTAGGGATCTCGCACTCGATGGGGAGAACAACTTCAACCTCATAGACTAAATAGAAGAGTGTGAATACTGTGGATGATTTGACTGTTGTGCAGTATGCCCATAAAGTTGAAAACACCCAAGTGATGCCAATTGGTTTTATGGTTGTCCACCATACATTGCAACATCATTTTGAGCACTTTATTGATAGCGTCTACCTGATCATTAGATTTAGGGTACTATGGTGAAGCAAACTCATGTGAGAAACCAAGGTGTTGGGATAGTTCCTAAATATCTAGTTCTTGAAGTGTTTGCCATGATCCGAGAAAAACTCCTTGGGAACACTGAAATTTGTTATGACATGGTTAAATATAAACTGTGAAGCTTTTTCAGTGGTATTATTATATGTGGGCATGGCCTCTTCCTATTTGGTGAAATAGTCAACGATGACTACAATGGACTTAGGGTTGTTGGAAGATGGAAGGTTTCAATTCATGAAGTCTATGGCTCATTTACAGAAGAGGCATGAAATGATAAAAAAGTGTAGGCGAGGTGGTGGAACTTGAGTCTTATGAGCATATTTTTGGCACCAATCATATCGTTTTACTGCTTAGATGTCATCACGAAATATGGTAGGCCAGAAATAATTGACACAGATAATTTTCTGGGTGGTGGCTAGCCCTAATAAGTTGTCACCATAGGCTCCACTGGGGTAATCATTTAAGACCTACTCATATTGTTCAAGAGTAAGGCATCGGCAAAGGATGGTATTGATGCCTCGACACTAAATGAAGTCTCCCATAAGGAGGTAGCAGGGGGACTGGTGGAAAATGCACCTTCAGTTGTCATGAGTAAGCTGAGGTTTGAACTTTTGAGTTTGTAAGAAGAGGAGGATGTTTTCATACCAAGGGTCATCTATTGATACAATCATCAGGGAAGGCATCATTAATAGGGGACCCTTGGGTCTCTGAGGGGAGATCAGTGATGAACTTGGCAAGGATAAGTGCCTTCTTTCTTTTAGGGGAAGAGAATTGTAGGTCGAGTTCTTACAAAATAACTACCCATTGGGAATATTTGTGGTTCATAGTACGAAGAGTGAGCAACTATAAAATGGGGTTGATATTTTATATTATGGTGGTGGTCCGTACGATGATGTAATGCCAAAGATTTTGTACTAAGTGTAGGAGGGCTAAGGCATTTTTTTGACTAACTCGTACTTAAAGGCAGGCCCTAAGAGGTTCTTGTTGATGTAATAGATTATGTGCTCTCTATTATCAGGTCCTTCTTCAAATAATACCCCAGCAATGGAAACATCATATGATGATAGGTATAGAGTTTAGTCCTTATTTTTTTCAGAAGGGCTAATCAATGGAGCTTGAGGTAATGAATATTTTAGGGCTTCAAATGATTTTTTTGCCTGTTCATCCTAGTAAAAAGGAACGTCTTGATGAAGGAGGCACAAGAAGCTATGCATAAAAATGGCATAGTCAGGTACAAAGAGGCATTATAAGTTGGCATGCAAGCTTTGTAACTTATTTAAATTTTTTAGAGGGAGTACTTATTGGATGGCTTGGACTTTGAGAGGTTCAACTCTAATACCTTGTTGGGAAACAACGAATCCTAGTTGTCTTCCTACATTGACATAAAAGAAACATTTGAGAGGATTCAAGTGTAGGTTGTATTGTCGGCATCTCTTAAAGATGAGGCAGAGGTCCTCCAAATGATCGAAGTGCTTTTTGGATCACATAATAAGGTCATCCATATAGGCGAGGATGAGGTGAGACAGATTGTGGAAGATATAATTCATGGCTCATTGGAAGGTGGCACTAGCATTTTTAAGACCAAATGGCATGAATCAGTATGCAAATGTGCCTCGTGGGGTTGTGAAGGTGGTTTTATATTGGTCCATATAGCGAATATGAATCTAATTATACCCATAGAACCCATCCATGAAGGATAGGGCCTCCTGACTGGCACAAGCGCCAATCACTTGGTCGATGAATGGTGTCGGGTAATTGTCCTTGGGACAATATTTGTTAAAATCTCTAATATCAGTATAAAGGCAAAGGGTGCCATGTTTTTTCATGACAGGTACTGGGTTAGAAACCCAAGAGGTGTAAGTGATAGGATAGACAAAACCAACTTTATGTACTTGTCAATTTCCTGCTAGATCGCTTTGAATTTAAAAGGTTGGAGTTGACGTTGTTTCCACCTAACGGGGTGGGAATTAGGCTAGGTGTCAATATGGTGCTCCATGATGATGGGACTAATGCCTGGAATTTCCGAGTAAGTCCATGAAAATATATTCTTGAAATAGGGCTTTGTGTGAGGCCACCTCATTTTAGGAGCATGCTGCCCCTAGTGAGATTTCTTCGACTTTTCCAGGTTTGTTTAAAATAACAACCTTAATGGTAGGTGAGATATTTGACATGTTCCCGTGCTCAAATGCATCTAGTGTCAGGATGGCATTTTTAAACCAATCCATGTGCCTGGATGGCAAGAAATCCTTTGAATCTATGGTGCAAACATTGTGTGTCAGCACATTAAGGGGTACAACATTTTTTTCAAGTAGGAAGAAAGTTTGGTGATGCATGCAATCCCAAGCACACTCCGTCTCCATCATGGCCTCTAGAACATATTTTACTAAGTGAAAAAGATTATCTAATGTTGAAATGGGTTGTGTGAGCACTGAGGCTATGAGGGAGGAGGTCCATCTTTGTTGTGCTAAAGGATGAGCAAGACAATGATTCGATGGTTGATTCCATATAACCTAATGAAGTTCATAATGTGTAGATGCGATGGGTCTGCAAGTTTGATGGTGGTACCACCATTGTGGTGGGCTTAGTAGTTTTGACACCAAAAAATGATGAGCAGACAACACAAATCATGGTTCCTTCTGAAGAGGAAATGAATCATATGTGATGTTCTGTGTCGTTAACATTATGTGGTGGTAGAATTTCCGTAATGGCGGACTGATGGTGAGTGGGAGTGGGTTCTCGTGATATTGTTGTCATATTAGGAGCCAAACTATCTTCCTCTATGTGAGCATGATGTTGAATTCTAAGCTGTCAAAATGTTTGTAACCTAGGACATGTCTCAAAACTATGAGAGTTACTGGTGCAAATATTGCACACAGAAGTAGTGTTAACATAATAAATGGTAGTGTTAATATCTTCGATAGTTTGAGAGGATGACACATGGTTGGTATTATGAGGTATGGAAATCTTGGGTGTTGACAGCCTCAGGATCTTAGTATTAGTGTGAGGTGTATCCCCAATGTTAGGTTGTCTTAATGTTTCGCTTGCTACTTGAAAACATGGAAGGTATTGACAATTCCGCATATGGTGTGCTTGAGAGAAGATGTGACACTCATGATGTGAGCATCTAGCATAGTTAGGTCATGGAATATGGACCAATAAGTGAAATACATCTTGAATCTTTCCCAATTCTTGGAATTGATTTACCAGGTGGTTGGCTATATCACATAGGGTGCACGTGTGGGGCGTTTTTGAAAATGCTACCTGGGGTTGTTTTGTCCTTTTTGTTGATCTTGACTAATTGTGGTGTTGGTTGACACATTGATTGGTGCCTCATTGAGTCTCAACCAGATTTCTGTCCTTGAATAGACATAAGATAAGCCTAGATCCATCATCCCCCACAAGTCTGATGTTATTCGGGGATTGGGTCTTTGTTTCGATTGACATTGAGTTCTCGGTGATGAATTGATGCATGAAATCCAATGTTTCGCGGAATAAGGGAAGTGTGGGAAACATCGAGTATGATGATTTCCTGCAAAAATGTGGCAAATATGATGTCTATGTGTAGGTATTTTTCTCGGGGTGATGTGTAGGGTAGGGTAATACCTCCTAAATTCTCCTCACTTGGGACATTGGTTTATGAAATGGTCTAAGTTGTCTCATAAAGTGCACAAGGAGGTATGTTGGGGTGTCATTTATTCTGGTTGTCTCTGTGTATGGTAAGAGGTTGAGTGACTAGAATAGAGATATGAGCATGAAGCTTCTTCCCTTGTGACATAAAAAATGGTTTTAGATCCATCATCTTCAAGCAATGTAGCAAGTAATGATGGAACCTTGGTATTGGCTTGAGAAAGTGCACTTAAAGCATCTTGATATCGAGGGATTTCGAGGAAATGATGGGTGTAATACCCATACTCCATGCATATATTCCATGCATGGTTGGTGTGTAATGACTTATTACATATTGGTGTGGAATTTTTTTTGATAGGTGGAGGTGGGGTCACTGGTGTTGTTGGGGCATGCAGAATATTTTTTAACTCATCTAACTCGAGGCATATATTAGTAGGCTGCCCAAATAATTCACACAAAGCACATGGTGGAGGTACGCTGGATGAGGAATATTTTATAGCTTTCACCTTATTGTCTTTTTTCTACAAGAATTATGCTTGTCAAGATGATACCTAAGTGTTTCGACATAACCATGGGGGCCAGATACTAGACCGGTATTGCAAGAGACATGTTTGGCAGCATAATGGTTTCCATGACTTAGTGTGAGAAAAAACTAGGTGGAGGGTATAAGAAAGGTAATTGGGTGATAACGTATGGTAGGAACGTCGAATAAATAGTTGCAGTGCTAGTGGTGTCTAGAACTAGCTCCTAACTCTGTGGGGTGTTTTATGAACTCATCATGCACACTAGAGCTCATGTGGCTGCAGGAATGTTCTTAAGCAAAGGGGGTTCTCCAAAGTATGTAATGAGGATCATTGATGGGCTAAATTTTCTGGGTCCGAATTCAATGTAGGCGATGATCAACTCAAGGGAGGATTCGACAAAAGGTAGCACACCATCAAGGGCAGTTAATGTCTTTTTCTCATAGTATGTAAGTTGGTCAATTGAAACAATGTTCCCATCACGAGGGAAAATCATTACTCTGAATACAGAGGATTCCACTTTTTTCATCTCATTCATGTAACTTCAGCCAATAAGGATCTTTCAATCCAACTGTGCATCGAAGACTTCTATGTCAATGAGTATTGTTTTACCGGCAAGTTGTACTGGAATGCCTTGGTATAGGCCTACAATAGTGGAAGGGAACCTGTCGTATGCTCTTATAGTGATTTCATATGGTTTGATTTCGGGAGGTCCAAGTTTTCTCCAAACTTTTTTGGACATGATCCATGTGGATGCTCCCTCATCGATTATGCAGCGGTGAATGGTGATATTCTATACTAAGACCGAAATTTGAAAAGTGATGGTTGATGACAAACATGGAGTACCTTTATTGAAGTCAAAGACCATTAAATTAAAATAGCTAGGTTTGATTGCTCCTAATGCATAAATTAATTATTTCCATTAGGTTTGGCATGATTGCAAAACTTCCAATGCTAGTTAAAGGAGTTTGAGCTAAGCCATCAACTATGATATCACCTTTGAGTAGCCTTTGAGTTCTATCCAGTTTGTCATAAAGGTCATTTAACCATCTTTGGGATGGGTTATACGGTGTATTGATGGATTTTTAATGGTGTTTTAAGTGCTACAATAGTTAAGGTGGAAGAGCTGGTTTTCGAGAGACCTGGCACACCTCTTAAAAATGGGGGGAGGTTTTGGAAGCATCTAGAGGAATGGGGAGTTGTGGGTTCCCCTATGGTGTCACGTAGAATATGTGTCACTTTGCATGATAAGGGAAGGATATGAGTATCAAAGAAAACAAATCACATACATGAAATAAAGCCATAAATAAAATGATTACTTTCCCTTTAACTTATGTTATGTGATCAATCAAACAAAAAAATAGTTTTCATTTGTTTTCACATATGATAAGAAATCCTATGAAGACCTATTCATATTTGCCGCTCTCAAAGTAATTGGGCCTTGTGGATATATCTTCTAATGGGTATTGGGGAAAGATATCGAGAGAATAGGTGATGCTTTCCAGTAGCCCAAGAATCAACTAATGGGTCAGGCTTTAATGTTGCCGGCACCTCCTCCTATAGGGGTTGGATGCCTTGATTTTTCCACTAAGATACCTTCGTCCCACATGAGAAATCGAGTATTTAGCTTCTTGGTAGTTAGTTACCAGTATTGAGAACTAGACAAGTCAGGTAGCCCCTAATAGTACCACACACATGGGACCTAAGTCGAACCCCCTCTAAATCAGGTCTTTGATTTGCTCGGGTAGTCTTTTACGTGGGATGATTAAGGATTTTAAGCACCCTAAAAGTGAACTTCTATGTTTCAAAGATGCAACATGACCATGGTGACTTATGGGATGCCTACCCCCAATGGTCCTAACCTGAACTATAAATTATTTTGTGACCCCTGTGGGGAAATTTAGTTAGTTCAAGTTATGGTTGCTTTTAGGAGTCTTACTTTACTTAGAGTGTGATATTATATGTAACAATAAACAAAGCACAGAAAACTCTGGAAACTAGATGCCTTCTTATACAAAGATTATACAAGCTTAGTGTGTGCTGTGCAATGTGTGTACAAGTGGCAAGGTGAACATACAAAGTGTGATAAGATGTGGATATTCAATGATCCTTTACAATACCCTCTAATTACACTATGTTTTGATTTTTCCTTGCATGAAAAAGAAATGATGTGTGGATAATGGGCCACTTACTCTTTTCCTATTACACTATGTGTGCCTAAATGGGAGATGGAAAACTCATGTGCTTTAAGAAAGCTTTCATATGCAAGCCCAGGTTCGCCTAAAAGATGCAAGGGAAGCAAAGATTACTTACTTTTTGTAGTAACACTTGGTCCTATTCCCAAAAACTGGTGAAAATAAAAATGCTTTAGTTACTAATAAGATTTTTGGATAATGGACCACTTACTCCTTTACTAATTACACTATGTGAGAAATGTAAAAAAAACAAAGATAATTTAATTACTCTACTAATAGTGATTAGTAAATCAACTAAGAAATCTAAAATGTTTGGACAAAAAAATGGCAGAGGTGAAGGCAATTCACTAAAGGATACCAATCACCAAAGATGAGAAAATTACAATGTTTTTGTGCTTTCTGTAAACTAAGTGGGTTTTCTTGTGCACGGACATGTCTAGACATCTGTCAGAGCGAAAGTCACATTAATCATATTTCCATTGACAAAGGGAAAGAGGATGAGGATGATGAAGTCCTAAAGAGGTATATTATTTTGCAACAATTTCAAGATGTGTTTGATCTAAAAATGGAATGTACTTGTTTAAGGGTGCAAGGTATCCATTTCCCATAATTTCAAAGGTGAGCTATACACTCCAAGTGACCTCTAAAAAGGTGAAAACTTCTTATTTCTTATACAGAGATACACTGTAGGGGCATTCACCGGACATGTCACCTCTAAAGAGAGGATGAGTTTTAGAGGCTACCTGGCCCTCTACAGGCTCTACCTAAAGAAATAACGAAGTAAACACTTAGAATTCTTTGACATACACATACTTGAAGTTTGATGTCTTGCGGAATAAAACAAATAACTTTCTGAAACTGAATAGGTGATTTTTTGTGTATGCAAGTTATGTATATTTGTTGTTTAACACTTTATATCAGTTTTGTTTAGCATATCATCTTCAACAAATAAAGACATCAAAATGATAAAGCAGTTCACCCCTTCTGGGCTGCATCTGTTGGACCAAGCCTCTCCAACTAGGCTTGTCCTCTTGTATTAAAAATGCTACAAAGGCTAATACAAGAATATGAATGTCTCAAAAGACAAATCTAACTGTAAATACAGAATCAGAAGATAGGAATTAGCTAAACATGCTCTTTCCCAAGCACTAAACAATGAA
>APFE030901817.1:374497-394203 GCA_000404065.3 Pinus taeda | reverse complement strand
TTGAGTAGCATCAGTAGGCTTTGGGATATCCATATCTATGAACTCCTTCAGCCCGTTATCATCCAATACTGCCTCCATCCTGTCCTTCCATGCAATATAGTTTGAGCTACCCTCAAGAGCATACTCCAATCGCATTCCGTTGAAATACATTGCTGCGTTGTCACCAAGAAAACACTGATGCAAATTCGAATTCCACCAGAAACCAACTCAACCGCCTCGGATCTAAGATTCGTGAGAACACAATATTTCTCGTACATAGATTGACTGTATGGGATTTGACCGGATATTTCACCTTCCAAAGGAAGGATGAATCCAGAGGCTACCTGGCCCGATTATAGGCTCTGCCTAGAGAAATAGAATGTAAACACTTCCTGAATAGTAGATCTGATGATCAATCCTTGCTTTGATATCCTGTAGAAATCTCTTCTACAAATCAACCAGCTCTGATACGATGTAGAAATTTTGAATAATTTAACACATATTCAATGGAGATTATCCTGATCATGTACTATTGCGGAAAACATACACAATACATAAGCTCCTCTACGTTGATCATCAATATAGCAGCATCAATAACAATAAAACATCAAGAGCATTCACACATTAACACAATATGTATCCCAGGGAAAGCATCTCGCTAAAAACCCCAACTATCTGTATATTAATGATTGAGTCATGTAACATTACACAGCATAATACTTCTCACAAGTATCTCCACCTCTGTTACACACAATACAGCTCAGATCTGAATCAATCACTGGCTCAAATCTCCTTCGCTGCTTGCCTGCCTCCGCTGCTCAATACCTGCTCAAGAACTGATGATAATTCTAAGGCAACCACATATTTACTTGGCAAAATAACGTGAGCACAAGCTACAATGTGGGCAAATCGTGGGCAAACTCATTGGCATACTCAATCCCTTGATTGTGCAAGATCTGATGCACAACTATAGTCACAACTGATAGCAATCTGATTCTCTAACACCTGTCCCTGTTGAACTGAACATGCACTGACATGCAACTGAGTTAACTGATGTCTTGATTAGTTGTATTATGAGTTAATAACTTGTGAATTAATTAATAACTAATTCACCCCAACTCATCTCTAGTCTATTTGCCAGTTAGACTAAATACAACCAGTTTAACAAAGCTAAACTGAACACAACTCCATCAACTGCACCTCCTGTCCACTAAACTCAACTCACTTGAGTTCTAACTGAAGTCCTGCATGCAAATATTAGTCATCCCATAGGTAACCACGTATTTCCTTCTGGGATCTGCATGTACCACATCCGTAGCTCATCCTGAAGTGCTCCAAAAGAATAAGACAAAGTTTATAGTCTAAATATTATTATGAGCTAATAATATTTGACTGTTCTATATTTAGACTGAGCAGTCACTCCGCTGTGGTGTCACTCCACTGTGGTCTAAAAATAGAAGTCCATATATTTTTTCCAACTTGATCAATCATCCATACGCAGCAACCTGAAATCCATAGACATGATCCATATGTCTAAAAATAGACATAGTCTAAAAATAGACTTGCGCCAAAAATAGCCTGCAGGCCCACTTAGTGAAGGCGACTCTTTTCACTAAGCTCCATCATCTTGTTGCAATCTCAACACAATGTTGTAACTCTGATTATTTTCATTGCCGCACACCATATTTTCGTTGGGTTTACACATTATAGAGGAGAGAGACTCTACATAAGATGAAGACGTTTGAGGATAGCCAAGAACCCATCCCATAGAGGGGGACGGTAACATCTATTTGTTCCCTTCACATGTGTTATAGTAAAAACTATTATTTGTATATCTGGTTTCCATTGGATGATTGAAGTTATTACTCTTTCTTTTTGCTATTTAACTATGATTGTGGCATAGATCCTAACTTTGGCAGGTTTGTTTCTATTAGTTGCTACAAATCTACAATGTTTAGCATCCATTTATATTGTTGATATTTTTTGTCATCCAAAATCTTAAGTGCGTTCTTTTCGTACATTTTTGAGAAGAAAACACTACCAAAAAATCGGCGTTTCTGCTAGGTTTTGTAATTCAGATCTAGAAACCTGGGTGACCTTCGATTTTCAGCTTAGGGTTTCTTATTTTTTCAATTCTCTTATTATTTCCTAGTTTTTAACCCCAGATCTGTTAAATTTCTGTCTTCTGCAAGCTTTTTGGTCTTTTCCGCAGGTCATAGGAACTAGCTGCGAAAAAGGTGACATTTTTTTTCTGAGATTTGTCGATTGAGGTCCATGGAGCAGAAATCACACTTTTTGGCCCAAAAAGTGCAATCTAAAGGCCAGAGCACACTTGTCAGCCCAAAAAGTGCAATCCCTACAGGAAAATAGGTCAGTACCTGTGATTTTTGGGTTTTTCTTAGATCTATTTCTAGGTTTTGTAGAGAGTTGTCTACTGGGTTGTCTAACCTCTGTCTCATTCCACTTAGGCCTTGATCCACTCTGATTTACTCGTCGAAGTCGAATTTAGCCTCCCCTAGGGCTTCTAGTATGCTTCCACGTTTCTAGGAGGAGTTTAGCTGAGTGAGTAGTGTGAGTTTCTGCAATGCTTTCAACCACATTTTCGAGATCTGTATTAAGATAGGTTTTTACCATCCATAGTTTCACATTTAAACTTGTTTGGTCATTTACCTTGGGTTCCCATCGGTTGCCCTAGGTATTCCACCCATCTCCCTATCTTTTTGCAGCAATCTTCCCCTCTGGTTTTTTGTTATTGCTGTGCCACTTTCCAGCAACTTAGTGTCACTTGATCCTAGTCACACCGACATTTAGATCTCTTGACCATTTCAGTGTATTTTCCATCGGTTTAGCCACCAACCAATGCAGTGTTTGCAAACCCAGTTTCGATGGGGTTTAGTTAATTATTTTGATATTCATTTTTTGTTATTAATTTTAGTTTATTTTTTGCTAGATTTTTTCTTTTTTACAAACATGATCTGGTCTTAATCAATTAATACACTCACACACAAGCACACCTTAAGCAAACGGTGCTTGGTTTACACCGGCCAAGCCAAGACTTAACATAATAAATTTATCTCCTATCATTGAGACACAGACATATTGTTGATATCACTTCACCAACTCTGTGTTGCATGTGCCATAGCACCATTGTGCCACCAAGGCATTTGTCACGGAGACTAATAGGCCTTCACCCCCAATTTCCACTTGGGAATATTTCCCCTCCCCATCGAGTTCAAGTTGATAGCCCTTCGAGTCCCCATACTGACTCTTCTCCTGGTTCTTCTGATTCCTCATCTGATTCCAAGCCTCCACTACATATCGTCACCATGTATGGACCTATAGCTGGTGTAGGAACCCAACTTGGTGTTGGATCCAGTTCTATCCCTTTGGTCACATCAAGTGGAACAGTCTCAGGAATCATTCCAGCAACCCCCATGCTCCCCTTTATGGCTGGGTTAAGTCTACTGAATTTAACCAGTTGATAAACGACCCCATACACACTAATGTTGGTTGGCCCTCTATGCTGACCAAGCTTCCCTCAAACAACCCAAAGTTTGAGGGTAATGCTGGAGAGGATCCTACCACCCATGTCCGATCCTTCCACATGTGATGTTCGTCCAACTCCATAATCGACTCTGTTCGTCTTCGGATATTCCAATGCACGCTCACTAGAGACGTTGCAAAATGGTATGTAGACCAACCCTCCACATCTCATTCCATTTTCACGACACTTGTGAAAGCATTCCTCTCATATTTCTAGTTACCTCTCTGGTATGACATTGGTACAGAGTTATTGACCACATTTCGTCAGTCCTTCGCCACTCGCCTTTCCGACCATGTTCAAGAGTGGCGTCGAAGGAGGAGCACATGTTGTGCCCTACCTTTCGAAGACCGTATCTATCTAGATTGGTTTTTTTGGAGCCTTTTATCTCCCATTGGAAAATATGTCGCATCCCATTTTCCTCAGACTGAGGAAGAAGCTCTCCAAACCGCTCTGAGATATCATTTGTTTTATGCACAATTCGGTTATGTCTATACCATCATTCTAGACCTCCCTCATCCTAGAAGTGCCAATGCACTGGGGGCATCTCACCTTGCTGAAGGTATCGTTAGATCCTTGTTACACTCTTCGCCATATACTCAAAAAAGTTGTGGCTACCTGCAAGGGGGCACTAGTTCCTCCAACACTTATGTGCCTCTTGCTAGCAACATGTTTCCAGGACCCCAACCTGTCTACCAAAATGTCTCTCCTCCTTATGCACAACCTAGCGCTCTATCCCCTTAAGCATTAGTGTTGCAACCTCCCATGCATCCTTAGCCCCGACAACCATCGCCCCCTCAGGGTCAAGTGTTTGAAAAATAGAGTTTGACCAATCCCAAAAATTTGAAGAAAGAGAATAAGGGGAAGGGTAACAAGGGTAACCAGGGTAATCAAGGTAACCAACCTAGTGAACCCTAGGGGAACCAACCTAACACCAATAACCAGAAACAGGGAAACCAACCCAAGAAAAACAAGGCTATTCGTATGAAAAAACCTTGTGTATGTTGTGGTTTATATGACCATTATACACATGGGTGTCCTCTTTTACGCCATATGTGGGAATCTCAAGCAGCTTCTAGAGGTCAACAATCACCACAAAATCTCACGCCATCTCAACCAGAAGTGCTCAGAAATCCTTTCCCTCAACAAGGATTTGTTGTTGCTTAACCTCAACTAGGTCAAGCAACCTATCCCCCCCAACCTTCTAGTCCTAGTGACTACCAAATCCTCATGATTGATTCTGATGAGGTCAATACCTCCGATCAACATCCATCTCCTCAGCATCCTATTGTTACCATCTCAGTTGAGCCATATGGATCCACCCACCCAAAACCTCCTCCGTTAGTGGGTGCCTCTCTTATGTTCCCACCAGGAATTGTTCCTCTAGGTCTCAACCATCTAGGAGCTACTCCATCGGGACATTCCCCATCAGGCTAGATGCCTTTCTTATTTCCCTCATCGGGAATATTTTATGTGCCTGTCATGGCTTTGCTGGTCCTTCCTAATGTGACTTTGGGGATCCTAGTATGGTACATTGATCCCCTAGCAAACACGCCGCCTGGTCAAATCAGACCATATCATGCTTTGACCTCAGTCCAACCAGCCCTTACAGCCCCTGCTGCCACATCGGTTCCATCACAACTTCAATAGGAACCAACTCCTGTTGTGAAAGAATCCAAAAGTGGGAGCAAAGCTAAGAGGAAAGAACCTAAGGACAAGGCTCCCCAAGCTCCTCTAGCCCCTAAGGCCCCAAAGCCAACACCTCCATGCACTTTGTGCAAGGTTGTTGGGCATGCCACCAATAATTTTCCTGAGCTTCCTTGTCTCAAACCTTTGGTTCATGAAGCGTTCCCTGAGTCAAATATACTTGAGGTCCAAATTACCTTACTGGGACTAGCCAAGAAACTCAAAAAAATATGCACAAATAACCCTTGTGGCTTGTGTGATCATCATGGTCACTATTCCCATTGTTTCCCTCGTCTTGATGAATTTCATGATTGCCTTCAGGCACTTCGCGAATACGAGACCACTCGTAGTGGATCACCTACTCCTTTACCCATGGGTTCTGGTACAATTAAACTAGGACATGGGGCTCTCATCCCACAATTGTGATCTCTCCCCCCGATATTGAGATGACAGACACCATAGGATATATCCTTTACCTATCATCATCCTTGAGTTCCTCACAGGAAAACCTTTCTAAGTTTTCTGCACACGCTTCTACCAAACCTCCTTCAATAGAATCCCAAGTCTCAACATCTGTAGATCCTCCATCTACCAGCTCATCGTCTACTATTCAAGATGTTGCGTATGTGAAATTTCTTTCTCAGGATGATGCACAAGGTACCGCCACTGTATCATGTAGTCAATATTCCTCCCAGCCCCCCATCTTCCATTCCGATGAGGACATCATGGAAGCCATGACTACCCATGATTATCCTTGGAAAAATATGCACAATTGTTCGTACTTCCTCCGATATTTGTAGTCCACCACTCCAAATACATCCAGTAAACCCATAACATACTATGGGGGCACCTAGGCCCCTACATCTCATTATCATCCTTTGGAGGATCTTGTGCCAAGTTGGGCCAAGATGCTTGAATCCCCTTTTGTCGAGTACTCAAAACACAATAACGCTCCACAAAATCCTCCTGCTAGGGGGCATCATTCCCACCTTTGCATACCAGATCAGTCCCCTCCATCACATATGTTTGTGGGAAGTATCCCATTCTTGGGGGCATGATATTTTCCCCCTGGCCATCTTCTCAATTAAGTCTCTGCCTAGATCCTACCAAATCTAGGTATGGTCGATTATCCTCCCATTCCTTAAATAATTTTTCATACCAGCCTCTTCGGTGAGCCATATGCACATCACATATCGTAGATGTTTGATCCCATATCTTCAAATATTCTACTCTACATCCACATAGTCCTCATGTTTGACTTCATGGATGAGAATGATTCTAGACCTCCTCTAGTAGTTCATTCTCATTTTCCTCTTCGCTTAATTCTTCACCAGGAACCATCATTCCAAGAAGCATTAAGGCCATCTTTAGAAAATTAAGGCCACTTTCTTGAAAGCCACATATCTCGATTCCAATGGTCGATTTTTTCGCTATGATCTCCACAAGATTTAGGACCTCCTCCTCCTCTCAAATTAGAGGGAAAACACACTTTTATAGGAAAACATACAATTTTTTTTCACATATTGCAACCATACCGTAGCTCCATTCGATGACTGTCATCACCATTGGAAATATCTAACTGAGCTCTATAATGGGTCTTCCTTAGTTTTTAATGATCTGACACTTCACCAGGAAGTCATTTTTCCGAGAAGGGTCACTTTGGCACCTCTCAAAATCGAATTTCGTGTACCTTAGGGACCAACTTCACTTAATACTTGTCGTACCACGTGTCGATTTTAGTCATGAATAAACATCATTTACTCATTCTTTCATGGTCCGCACTAGGCCTAGTTTGCGTGGCAGCGTCATCAAGTCACCCTTGTTTAAAGCATCCACGATGAGTCACCCTTGCATTCTTGGAGTCTATTTCATGTCCCATAATACCATGTCATAGTATTCCATCCATATTTTCATAGCGTTCATCCTGTGTTCCCATTTTGGCCTCCATTCATACTGTCCCCATCCCCTCCGAAGTTGAGTCAATCATTGCCAAGTCAACCATGCACTTTATGCTCTCATAAGGGAAGCCATTTGTTTGTCCCTCAGTCCCACATTTTCCATTATGCCCAGTGTCTGTCCATTAGTCACATTACTATTTTCCCTCGTGCTTTAGTTGAGGATCCTCATTGTCTCACTTATCGCATGCCCTATTCTGTTGACATCAACTCATTTATTCTAGAAGAATGACCTAGAGGATGGTGTATCTCGATTCCAGCTTCCATACTTATTTGATGCCTTGGATTGACTAGAGGGTCACATTATTTCCCTTTGAATTGGTAATTTCATGATCATGATCCATACACTTTATGGTCCAGTGATGCAACAGATTGTACTCGTGATTCCCAGATACGTGTGAGATGTTTCAGACCTCATGACGGGTGGCCCTTCAGGTAACCCCCCACATGCCCAGATGCATACCTACCATGCTACAGTCTCATATGTAGTTCTGTAGAGTTGATGGGTTTAGTTCCTACCGATCATAGTGTTCATAGCATGCATGTCTCCTCTAGATGATCCATTCAGTTTTTCATAGCCCTTCCTTGATCAATAGGGCTTATCTGGTTGTTCTACCCTCCCTTTGTTAGTTCCCTATACTACTAGTGTAACCCCCTATTGTTATTAGTGCAACCCCCTTATTATATTGTTGTGCCCATGTAGTCCCCTTATTGTTATTATTGTGCTCCATAGAAGCCCACTATTGTTTTTGTTGTTCCCTTACATTATTAATTTTATGTCGGCTCTGATTACATTATGACCCCTTAGACTCGTATATATAGAAAGGAGGCCTTGTCATTTGTATCATCCAAGAATTGTTCATTTGTGTAATGTAAAGGATGATGCCCCCTTGAAAAGGCTGATTTTGAAGGCGTTGATCTATCTTTTCTATCTTTTTGTGAGCTGGTTTCATAACATTTGGTATCAGAGCTTTGGATTCTAGGGTTTTAATACTCCAAATATATTGTCTCGCTATATTTTCAGAGATATAATTTGAGGAAGTTAGGGTTTTTGCAAGCTCCATAATTCCATCTCAAACAGGTCATCATGGAATTTTCACTATAATTTGTTTTCTACAAAGGTTTAGACTATGAAATCAAAACCCATTTCAGCCAAAATTGTTGTGCAATTCAAGCCCAAATTTTAGATCTTGTTTTTCTATATTGTCGGAGATACAGTCGAAGACATTTAGGGTTTCTGCAGGCTCCTGAATTACATCCCAAACAGGTGACTTGGGGAATATTTCCATAACTTTTTCTCTGGGAATCAGATTGAAATTTAGTAAGAAGATACAGAAAGAGGAAGGACTTTACTTTTATGTGTATTGTTTTTAGGTCCGAAGGTCAAAATAGTAACACATGGCACGTCGTACAAGTTCGCTCTACTGAAAAAAGTATATAAGATGGTCATCTTGGGAGATTGGGCATAAATCTTTCTTGGAGAATCCAATTTCAATAAGACTGGTGGCCTTGGAAAGAGGAGGAAGAGGGCTACTACAATTCACAATTTCAGACCTTGGAGATTCGAAATTACATATTTATAGTCGTTTCACGATCGATCTCCTAAAATCAAGAAAATGCGATATGAGGACTTTTGATGGAAAGGATCCAGTAAATTGGATACTATAGATGGAATAATATTTTGATCTACATGATCTACAACTGTTACAAAAGGTAGATATTGCATCTTTATATTTAGAATCGAATCAATTTTTATGGTATAAAGGGCTTTGTTCTCGTAAACCACTTGCCACTTGGTCAATTTTCACGGAGGAAATGATAACACATTATGAGGATACAAAGAGAAACACCTTCTTTAGCCAATTGGTAAATCTCAAACAAAAGGGTTCAATGGCAGATCACATTGAGGACTTCCAAAAATTGAATATAAGGGTAAATGATATTCGAGAGAAGCAAAGGATTGATGTCTTCATAGGGACTTTAAAGGATAAAATTCAACATGAGGTTCATCTTTGGGAACCTAATTCATTGGAGAAGGCATTCAGGTTGGCAAGAAAAATTGGAAGCGGAATTATGGAAACAAGGAATCCTACCACTCACAACTATAAATATGGAAGTGGTTTTTCTTCCAGCCTTCCACAACCTATTAGGTTTACACCACAACAATTGGAAGAAAAAAGAGAAAAAGGGCTTTGTTACATTTGTGATAGAAAATACACTAAAGGTCATAAGTGTGCTGAGAAGAAATTATTTTACATAGATTGTGAAGAGGAGGAAGAAAGGGATCAGGAAACATCAAAAGAAGAGGATATACACTAGGAACCAACCCTAGAGAAAGAAGAAATGAACTCGATCATATCTTGTAAAGAATTGGAAATAATTACCACTCCTCAAACTCTCAAGATAGAAGGACATATCAAGAAGAAAAAGGTTCAAGAAGTGAAAGATCACATTGAGCATCAAGAAATGAATCCAACCATATATTGTAATGCATTGGCAGGAATTACCACTCCTCAAACTATCAAGATAGAAGTACATATCAAGAAGAAAAAGGTAATAGTGTTGATTTATTCGGGTAATACCCATAATTTTATTCATTGTAAGATAGTGAATGAATTGAATTGCTTCCTATATCCAGCACCAGAGTGTCAAGTGATAGTTGCAATTGGAAGAACTATAAATTGCTATAGAAAGTTCCATAATATCAATATATCCATGGGAGAATATGTTTTGAATAGTCCAATGCTTTCCATTCCAATGGGTGGTGTTGAGTCCAATGGCTACAATCTCTGGGTACGATAACTTTTACTTTTCAAGAACTCTTCTTGAATTTTTTATTTTTTTTATTTTTTTATTTTTTTATTTTTTTATTTATTTATTTTTTTTTTCAGAAGGAAAGGAAGTTGAATTAAGGGGTATCACAAGGAAACTGGGAAAGATAATCAGCTCTAATGGCATGACAAAGCTTCTAAAGGAAGAACAACGTGGTGTAATTTCGCAATTATTTTCTCTAGAAGTTCCCACGTCGAAATCATCTATTTCTCCAGATCTCCAAAAAGTCTTTGACAATAATTCCAAGGTATTTGAGACTTTCAAAGGCCTCCCACCCATTTGTGATCATTATCGTGCTATTCATTTTCCAGGATGTGTTCCTCCAAACATCAGGCCTTATAGATATCCCTTTGCACAAAAGAGTGAAATTGAACGTATGGTTACAGAAATGCTAGAGGCTGGTATAATTCAACCTAGTCAAAGTTCTTTCTCTGCTCTAGTAGTATTGGTGCAAAAGAAGGATGGATCATGGTGCATGTGTATAGATTATAGAGAGCTCACCAAGCTCACTATTAAAGATATATTTCCCATTCCTCTCATTGATGAATTATTGGATGAATTGCATGGAGAAATTTTCTTTACCAAGTTGTACCTTCATGCAGGATATCATCAAATCAGAATGAAGACTAAAGACATTCTGAAAACAACATTTAGAATTCAGGAGGGTCATTATGAATTCTTGTTCATGCATTTTGGCCTTATTAATGAACCTTCTACATTCCAAGGATTGATGAATTCCATTTTCAAACCCTTCCTTAGAAAATTTGTGTAAGTATTTTTTTATGATATACTAATCTACAACAAGTCTTGGAAGGATCATGTTCAACATGTTGATAGAGTGCTCAGATTATTAGACAAGAAACAATTATATGCAAAAAACCTCCAAATTGTAGAAATTCTCATTGTAGATTAAACTGATTATGCAATGTACTAAAGCAAAATACTTAATCTAATTTTACAATCAAACTTGCGGAAGCTTAATCGATTTTGAGCAAGATCAAATAGAACACATATAACAGAGAAGAAGAACCAATTACACATGAAACATAGAAGAATACTCTGGGGAAAGCCTCAACTAAAAACCCCACTATCTGTATTATCATACAAGGTGGAAATATATCAAAATTACACAAAGCTTTAGCTTTCACAGCTAGCCAGCTCTTAGTATAATCCTCTTGGATGCTCATAGGTAAACAAGGCTTCTCATAAACATTCTCCTCTGCCCTCCAAGCCTCCTATTTCTTTGCGCAGTTTCTCTGGGTGATCTAGCTATTACCCAGTGTAACACTGATCTCACACACTGCTCCAACACACTGTCAGAACTACGCAATCCTCAAGGAGCCTATGCCTTGACTGCATGGATGAGTTTCCTTTATAGGAACATTAATCCAACTGATAATAAAATGTCCCTGTCTTTAATCTCAACTAGGTCTTTCTCTGAATAGACATGCATGAGTTATTTATGAGAGAATCTTTAGTTATCTGGAGTACACTAATTGCATGCATGCATGCATTAATTGATTGAACTCACAATTATTTCCTCAAACTATTTGGAACTAATTTAACTGGACTTAACTCAGTTAACTGAGCTAACTAATTATAACTCATCCTTATCTCCTTAATTAAGGGATAACTATTGCGTGAATTCACAAATACTTCTAGCTTGAATTTCTCCAACTAATTAATCCAAGATGAATTAATTAATTATTTTTCAAGCAGCTAGTGAGACTAAATTCGAATTTTAATTCAAGGGAAAATCAAAATTGGAATATATCCTGAAATGATATTTATAGCAATGCTATTTTTATCATTTCTATTTTTTTTCTATTTTCAAGGGAGTTGGACTATATCCTGAAATGCTATTTTTATCGTTTCTATTTTTGTCATTTCTTGTTGCTATTTTCAACACCCTCTCAACAAGAAAGGAATTCAACTTGATCCCAATCCTGAACCTTTGGAATGTTCTTCATGTAACACTTATCTCAAGTGTTGTTACTCTAGCAATTCTAGAACCAAAAAAAATATCCAACCTGAATCAGAATGATGCCTCTGTCATCAAAGTCTCTGACTTCTATTGCCTTTGTTGACTGAAAACTCTGCACCTCTGTGCTCTTCAGTATCTGACTTCTCTAGCCTCTGTCACTTTGATCTCTGATTGCATCAATCACACTGATTCCTCTTGCTGCATTTGTGCTGCTGTTGGTCCTATCTCCTAGCATTGCATCTGCACTGCACCTCCTCTCATCATGTTGCATCCTCTGCCCATTGCTACGCTACAACTCAGTTACTGAGAGGTAATTAACTGATCTCCCAATTTACCTCCCTATTGAGCCAAAAACAACCTCTGATACTGAAGCTCGCTCTGCCACTCCATCCGCATTTGTCTCTACCCACTCAGCGAGTCCCGCTACTCCTCATCGGGGCTCCCGTAGCAAGGTCTAATCTAAGAGGATAGGTACCTCGAGGATCTTGCCCCTATTTCAACCTTCTTGGGACTATCACTTTATATTGCCCCACCTCACACTTGGAGGTATGGCTGCATGTGATCCCTCTGCCCACTTGGCCAATTGTGGCTCCTCCATAATTCTCTAAGACTTCTTATGGCACTGCATGTTGAGAGGTAATTTACTCTCCCTCTCAATCCAAGTATCTAACCTTTTCCTTGCTCCTCAAGGCTTTGCATGCATCTTGTACCTCAAGTGCTTACAGGTTCTTGAATAGCACACCAATCTGTTTCATCTTTCCCGTTGTTAAGAAATTTTCTGAAAAAAGAGCTGATTTTAAATTAGTGATATCTCCCTCATCCGAACTCCGATTCAGCTGAGTTTTTTTTGAATTTGGGTAGTTTTTCGCAAGGAATTTAGACCCGCTATTTGTTTCTTAAAATTTTGCACAAATTTTTTAGATATGCTTTGCAAAGTCGTGGCCCAATTATTATTATTATTTTTTAACTTCGAATTCTCTTCTTCGTATACTGTTCACTACTCTGATAAACTTTGCTCTGATAAACTTGGCTTTGAAACCATGTAGAAATTCTCACTATAGATTAAACTGATTATGCAATGTACTAAAGAAAAATACTTAATCTACTTCTACGATCAAACTTGCAGAAGCTTAATCGATTTTGAGCAAGATCAAATTGAACACATATAATAGAGAATAATAATCAATCGCACATGAAACACAAAATAATACTATTGGGAAAGCCTCAGCTAAAAACCCCACTATCTGTATTATCATACAAAGTGGAAATACATCAAGATTACACAAAGCTTTAGCTCTCACAGCTAGCCAAGTCTTGGTACAATCTTCTTAGATGCTCACAAGTAAAAAAGGCTTCTCATAAACCTTCTCCTCTGCCCTCCAAGCCTCTGATTTCCTTTCACAATTTCTTTGGGTGATCCAGCTGTTACCCAGTGCAACACTAATCTCACACATTGCTCCAATGAATTGTCAAAACTGTGCAATCCTCAAGGAACCTATGCTTTGACTGCATGGATGAGTTTCCTTTATAGGAAAATTTCTCCAACTGATAGTACAATGTCCTTGCCTTTAATCTCAACTGGGTCTTTCTCTGAATAGACATGCATGAATTATTTATGAGAGAATATTTAGTTATCTGGAGTATACTAGTTGCATGCATGCATGCATTAACTGACTAAACTCACAATTTGTTCCTCAAACCGTTTGGAACTAATTTAACTGGACTTAACTCAATTAACCGAGTTAACTAATTACAAGTCAATTATAACTCATCCTTATCTCCTTAATTAAGGGATAACTTCCTTAATTTAAGGGATAACTATTGCATGACTTCACAAAGACTTCTAGCTTGAATTTCTCCAACTAATTAATCCAAGATGAATTAATTAATTATTTTTCAAGCAACTGGTGAGACTAAATTCGAATTTTAATTCTCAATTTTGATTCAAGGATAAATCCAAATTGGAATATATCTCGAAATGCTATTTTTAGTATTTCTATTTTTTTGCTATTTTCAACAGAGTTGGAGTATATCCTGAAATGCTATTTATAGCAATGCTATTTTTAACATTTCTGTTTTTTCATTTCTTGTTGTTATTTTCAACAAAAATGTTTCTTTGGAGTACAGGAGGTGGAATACTTGGGTCATATTGTATCTCATGAAGGTGTTAAGGTAGATCCTCAACAGCAACAAGTTATCTAACTCTTAAAGGATAACCTCACTTTGGCATAGAATTCAATGAAACAATAGGCATATCAACATTGCAGTGAAAGAATTATTGATATAGGAGACTGGGTATTTTTACAAATACAACCATATAAACAAATGTCCCTAAAGCAAGCTAAGAAGGATGATAAATTATCACCAAAGTACTATGGTCCTTAGAAGGTGCTGCAAAAGATTGGTACTATGGCATACAAATTGGAGCTTCCTATATCTTCCCGAGTGCCCCCAATTTTCCATGTTTCATGCTTAAAGAAGTTTATAAGTGACAAGATCCTAGTTTAAACAATATTTTCGGAACTTGAAGAGGAAGGAAAAATAATATTGGAACCTGAAGCAGTCATGGAAACAAGAACCCAACAGCTACGAAATCAATCAATTTCAGAGTATCTCATCATGTGGAAGAACTTACCCGCAGAAGATTCCACATGGCAGGATGAGAATTATATACAGAAGCATCCAGAACTATTCAAGCATTGCAGACAAAACTTTTTGAAGGAGAAGGGCATGCTATGTCCCTATACTACTAGTGTAACCCCTTATTGTTATTAGTGCAACTTGCTTATTATATTGTTGTGCCCATGTACTCCCCATATTGTTATTATTGTGCCCCATAGAAGCCCACTATTTTTATTGTTGTTCCCTTAAATTATTATTGTTATGTTGGCTCTGATTTCATTATGACCCCTTAGACTCCTATATATAGAAAGGAGGTCTTGTCATTTGTATCATCCAAGAATTGTTCATTTGTTTAATGTAAAGGAGGTTGCCTCCTCGAAGAGGCTGATTTCTAAGGCGTTGATCTATCTTTTCTATATTTTTGTGAGATGAGCTTCTCCAGTTGTTCTACCCTCCCTCCCACCCATTTTTTGAGGGAAGGGGCTTTGTATCTCATGTACTAAGATATTATTGTATTTAGTCCTAGCTCATTTTTTTCCAAGTGCATTATGTATATGGGACACATTGTATTATTTTTTGGCTCTGTTATGCCAACATGTCATGTACCATTTAGCATATACTTCATTGCTTAGTTTTTATTTCTAGGTGAACAATTTTTTTTTTTACTAATCTATCTCGACGTGTATGGGTATGCCTCCCTTGCCTCATTGAGGTCCAATACCACAACTTAAAATGAGACTTGCACTAGTCTCACCCCCTCTGTCCCTATCCTCTTTCACTTCAGCTTTATTGGTCTCTCTCTCTCTCTCTAACTCCCTTGTTTTGTCTAGTGATTGTGTCTTTACAACGTACTTCAGTCATATATTTTTGTCCAAACACTTGTATGTTGGGGGGAAATCTATTATCACCAAAAAAAAGATCATCTAGCCTAATTTTCTAGATTGATCGAAGTACACCATGTAAAGCCAATTTTACCATAGTAGAATTGCTTTCACTGTGAGAAATTATTTAATAAACCACCTTTGTTATGTAATTTATAGTTAAACCCAAGACGAATAATTAAATAAATCACTATTTGTTTGATTTTCTTATAGGAATAATTAATTTAACCATTCTTTTATTATTATTCCTTTTCATATTTGACCCAATCATGAAAAATAACCAGATAAATCATTAATTATCTTATTTTTCTCCAAGATTAATTAAGTAATCACCAATTAATTAGTATTCTTTGTCAAATTTAACTAATTCCCTTAGGAATTATTAAATAAATCCTTATTTTTTTATTATTCCTTAACTAATTCCTTGAGATGATAAATAGATCATTTATTTATTTATTATTTCAAAATAAAAGTTTAAATACTTTTTCCCTCCTAAACAAACATAATAAAGTATTGTAGGTGGTTATTCCAAGAATGGGATCAATAATATTTTATTATTGCTCATTATAGAGGAGAGAGACTCTACACAAGTTGAAGACATTTGAGGATAGCCAAGAACCCATCCCACAGAGGGGGACCAATAACATCTATTTGTTCCCTTCACAAATGTTATAATAAAAACTATTCTTTGTATATCTGGTTTCCATTGGATGATTGGAGTTATTACTCTTTCTTTTTGTTGTTTAACTATGATTGTGGCATAGATCCAGACTTTGGCAGGTTTTGTCTCTATCAGTTGTTGTAGATCTACAATGTTTAGCAGCCATTTATATTGTTGAGATTGTTTGTCACCCACAATATTAAGTGGGTTGTTTTCGTACATCTTTGAGAAGAAAACACTACACCATATACAACAAATTCAAGACCGAGCTCCTAAAAGTAAGAAAAAGAATGACTCGAATCAAGGAAATAAAAAAATCTAGTAAGCAAAATTGGAGGGATGATTTGAAGAATGTGATTGAAGATATGATCAATAAGATCAATGGTATAGAAGCAAAATTGAATGGCAACATGGAAGATTTGAAGAAGGACATGGAAGTTTTGAAGGAAGGTGGGACAAATTCGCTACAAGAAAGGCTTTGTAATGGCGAAAATGTAGTAGAGGAAACTCATAATGAGAGAAAAAGAAATGTTAATCATGATTTCATAGACTCTAATATCGGAATGAAGACCCACCATTTTCCAAATATAGATATTAGGAAGTTTGATGGCAAGGATCCGGTAACTTGGATGCTACAAATGGAGCAATATTTTGATCTTCATAATGTGCAACCTCCTTTACATTACACAAATTAACAATTCATCGATGATAAAAATGAAAATACCTCCTTTCTATATATAGGAGTCTAAGGGGTCACAATATAATCAGATATTACATAACAATAATAATGTAAGGACACAATAATAATAGTAGTGGGCTTCTATTGGGTACAATAATACCAATATGGGGACTACATGGGCACAAAAATGCAATAAGGGGGTTGTACTAATACCAATAAGGGGATAGAATAGTACTATAGGGACCTAACATGCCCCTCTCCTTCAAAAAGTATTGTCCTCAATGCTTGAGTAGTTCTAGATGCTTCTGTATAAAATTTTCATCCTCCCATGCAAAATCTTTAGCAGTTAAGTTCTGCCACTTGATGAGACACCTTGAAATTGATCGATTTCATAGCTATTGGGTTCTTATTTCCATGAATTCTTTAGGTTCCAATATGATTTTTCTTTCCTCATCAATTTTCGGCAATATTGTTTGAAATAGGACCTTTTCCCCTATAACCTTCTTTAAGAATGAAACATGGAAAACTAGGTGCACTCAGGAAGATGCATGAAGCTCCCATTTGTATGCCATACTACCAATCTTTTGCAACACCTTGTGAGGACCATAGTACTTTGGTGATAATTTATTATCCTTCCTAGCTTGCTTTAGGGACATTTTTTTGTATGGTTGTAGCCATAAAAATACCCAGCAGCCTACATCAAAAATTCTTTTGGTGCGATGTTGATTTGCTTGTTGTTTAATTTGATTATTTGCCAAAGTGAGGTTATCCTTTAAGAGCTAGAGAACTTGTTGTTGATGTTTTATGTGATCTTCTATTGCTTGAACCTTAGAATTTTCTCTTAAAGATGATGTGATAGATGGTGTATGATATCCATAAAGTGCCATAAATGGGGTCATTTTTACTGAAGCGTTATACCACCATTCAACAAGAGGTAACCACTTGACCCATTTTGTTTTTTTTTATTAGATACAAAGCAACGAAGATATCCTTACAAACATTTGTTCACTATCTCCATTTTTCCATCTATCTTGAGAGTTTGAGGAGTGGTAATTCTTGCCAATGCACTTCAAGATATGATCAGATTCATTTCTTCTTTATTTGGGGTTGGTTCTTGGTGTATATCCTCTTATTTTGACATTTCTTGATCCTCTTCTTCCTCTTCACAATCTATTTAAAATAATTTGTTCTTAGCACACTTATGACCTTTATTGTATTTGCTATCAAACCTGTAACAAAGCCTGTTTTGTCCTTTTTCCTCCAAATGTTGTGGTGTCAACCTTGTAGGTTGTGGAAGAATAGGACCAACAACACTTCCATATTTATAGTTTTGAGTGGTAGACTTCCTTGTTGCCATAATTTTGCTTTCAATTTTTCTTTCCAACCTAAATGCCTTCTCCAATGAATCAAGTTCCCAAAGAAGAACCTCATGTTCAATGTTATCCTTTAAAATCCCTATGAAGACATCAATCCTCTGCTTCTCTCGGATATCATTTACCCTTATATTCAATTTTTGGAAGTCGTCAATGTGCTCTACCATTGAAACCTTTTGTTTGAGATTTATCAATTGGCTAAAGAAGGTGTTTCTCTTTGTATCCTTATAATGTGCTATCATTTCCTCCATGAAAATTGACCAAGTGACAAGTGGTTTACCAGAAAAAAGCCCTCTATACCATAAAAACTAATTTAGTTCTAAATAAAAAGATGTAATATCTACCTTTTGTAATAGTTTCACATCATGTAGATCAAAATATTGCTCCATATGTAGTATCCAAGTACCGGATCCTTTCCATCAAACTTCCTCATATCTGCTTTTCTTTCTTTTAGGAGCTTGATCTTAAAACGACTGTAACTATATGATTTCAGATCTACAAGATATCAAATTTTGTCCTATGGTATCCGTCTGAGTCCTTGTTCCAACCCCACAGGTCTAATTGAGATTGGATTCTTCAGGAAAGAGTTATGCACAATCTCCTCCGATGACCTGATTATAGACTAGTTCAATAGAGTGAACTTGTACGAAGTGCCACTTGTTAATATTCCAACCTTCGGCCCTGAAAATGATATCCAAAAAACTATATTTCGTCCTAGTTCTGTCACTTTTTATGAAATTTGAATCTAATGCTCAGAGAGAGAGTTACGACTATTTCCCCAAGGTCACATGTTTGCGATGGAATTCGGGAGCCTGTAAAAACCCTAATTTCCTTGGATCATATCTCCAAAAATATAGCGAACCAAGATCTAAAATTTGTACAGAAGGTTCAATACAATTTCTTCTCAAATGGGTTTTAATTTCAGATTTTGACGTTTAGTAGAAAAAAGGTTATAGTGAAAATTCCACGATGACCTGTTTGAGATGGAATTTTGGAGCCTGCGTAAACTCTAACTTCCTCAGCTCATATCTTCGAAAATATAGCGAGACAAGATATGAAATTTAGACACGAAGTTCAACAATACTTTGGATAATATTGTTTTAATTTCATCTTTTGAATCTTCATAGAAAAATATTTATGGAAAACATTCTACAATGACCTATTTGAAGCAACGAAACCCTAGGATCCAAAGCTCTGATACTAAATGTTATGCAACCAACTCACAAAATAGAAGAAGAGATAGATCAACGACTTCAAAATTAGCCTCTTTGAGGGGGAAACCTCCTTTATATTACACAAATGAATACTTCTTTTATGATACAAATGACAAGAACTCCTTTCTATATATAAGATTCTAAGGGGTCACAATATAATCAAAGCCGACATAACAATAATAGTGTAAGGGCACAACAATAACAATAGTGGGCTTCTATGGGGCACAATAATAATAATATGGGGACCACATGGGAAAAGCAATACAATAAATGTTGGGTTGTGTTATATTCTTTCCACG
>APFE030901817.1:359845-374036 GCA_000404065.3 Pinus taeda | reverse complement strand
GAGTGAGCGGGATTGTCTCACTTAGCAGGTTTGGCTGGAGTTAGTCAAGGAACCCCAAGTCAAGTTTAAGGGGGGAAATTGTTAGGTAAACTTGACTCAGGATAGAGTCAAAAGTTGATGAGGTTAAATAGTGATGGTTTTGGGGCACATGGTATTGTGCACCCATGGTATTCTGCCCGTGGTATTATATGTAATGGAGCCTATAAAAGGCTGGAAGGACTTCATTGTAATGCATGGCCTGGATGTGAGCGGTGAAAGCTCACTTGGCCGGATTGGCCAGGGTTTTGGCCAAGGATAATGAAATTTCATTATGATTGGGTTTTCCCCGGATTTGGGGTTTTCCCGGATAAACATGTGTATTTATGTGTTTATGGTTATTGCTGGTTAATTTTATATTTATTCCTCTCGGTAATTAATTTATGTTCTTGGGAAAATTTCTTAACAATAAAGGGGTTGCACTAATAAAAATAAAGGGCTACACTAGTAGTATAGGGACTTAAAAAATTATGTTGTAAACCTATTGGAAAGTTTTGGAATGGTAGAGTGAAACTCCATGAGCACTCCCATGGAGATGAACTTCAAGAAACTCTGTGGTGATGAAGCTGGAACTCATTTATCTTATCCATCTAAGTATCGTCAATTTATTGGAGCATTAATGTTCCTAATGAACACTCTCCCTGATATTTTCTATGTTGTAAACACCTTGAGTGAATTCATGAAAAATCCTTTACATAATCACTGGGTTGCTGCTAAACACATGCTTATATATCTACATGGGACAATTAACTTTGGTATTTGATATATTGCTGGAAATTCAAAGTTGTATGGTTATACATATGTTGAATGGGCATGCTACATTATTGACAGAAAAAACACTTTAGGTTGTTATTCAGCTTTGGAACCAAAATGATCTTTTGGATGAGCAAGAAACATAAATCAATTGCTCTCAATTATGTTAAAGCTGAGTATATTGTTGCTAGCTTAGCTAGTTGTGAAGTTGTTTGGTTAAGAAAACTCTTTGAAGAGTTATTTGGGAAAGTCTTGGATACTATAGTGATATTCTGTGATAATATGACTCGGATCCAATTGTTTGAGAATCCTGTATTTCAACACATATATAAGCACATTGAAATCACATATCATTTCATTCGAGACTGTTAGGAAAAATACTGAGAGGGGGGGGGGGGGGGGTGAATCAGTATTTTAACAACACTTGATTTAATTTTCTTATTCCATTTTCTGTACGTGACTATTCTGAAGTAAACCCATGTATGTATGCGACTTTAATGTAGACAACTAGCTTATATTCAGTTAACTTAGTTTTCCAGTCAATTTTATCTTGAATCAGTATGTTAGTATTTCATCAACATTAGATATACAATAACCATATGAAGTAAGAACAAAATAAAGCATCACCCATAAGCAACACATATGGACACCATGATTTTTAGGTGGAAACCCAATATGGGAAAAAAACCATTGCTACTATCTCCATCTTCCTTTTATTATAATGAAATAATTTTTACAGTCTTGTATTGGCGCAGGCTTATACCAATAAACAAACATCCACCTGCAGAAGACTACAACTTTCTCTCATTTTCCAGTGCCCACTGGAAGGGAGTTCCAACCCCCTGCACTACTGTGGACTGTGTTTCATATATTTTCACTGTAAATCCACCTGATACAAAACATCAAATGTGTAGGCCATGTTTCATCAAATTTTAAGATTGGACCCACTACCATCAAATAATAAAACCGAAACCAATGATTGTATAAAATCAGTTAATCACTGTACCAATTGAGACCCAAATTAATCTCAAACAACCAAAGCAGTTAGATTACTATAAACCCATTCACCAGAATACCAATCCACATAATGTTCATCACAGAAACCGGATTCTGTCACTGCAAACCTTGATCAATAGAATATCAAAATATATATGCTACTTTGCTTCAACATATCTGTGTATATACATGATTTCCATGAGGCATACCCATGTACAAATCTCAAAACATTGAACCCTAGAAATAAATCACTGTTATTCTAAAACACAAATTGAGTTAAACCCTAAAACACTGAATCATTATGAAACTATCACAGAATCATCACAGGTCACATATAGCTAGCAACATTATTACTTCTTCAATCAATCAATTCAACTTCAAACATCACTGTTAAACTCATATTATCAGGTAAGACTTCATTGATAGATAACATAAACACAACAAGACCAATTATACTAATAAGACATCCTTTTGAGCAAAACCATAGCTTATATATGCGCTTTCCACAAATCATTTCCGCGTGTATATGCACTTTTCATGAATGAAACCCACGTATAATACTAAATAGATACACGACTTACTAGTGCTAGGTCCGCATGTGTACGCGACTTTTAGGTTATCAAACTCGTGTACATATCTACAATTACTGGGACAAACCTTCACTACATAACATAACTTCAGACATACCAAAATATCAGCATACACAGAATAATCAAACGTCAAAACATTATCATCAAATATCAAATCGACCGATAATCAATACTGTCATTTCAGATCTATTGGATCTAATCCATCATCAAATTTCGGGTGAATACTTATTTTTAGATCAAACAAATCAATAATATCCCATTACATGCACACCTACCTCAGATCTAGCTATTCATGAAATTCATCACTTTCACACCCAAGTACTTTGATCTTCATCTCCTTATATAACTTAGCCCTTGGCCAATACCATACGTTAAAACCACACTAATGCCGATGGTATTCTTGGATGGGATCAAATATCCATTGTTGGGATCAATACTAAGCTAAAGTCCCTTGGTATTTAGAATACCATGGTGTAGAAACTATACGTGCCTTTTCTTCTTCATACCCACATGTGTACGAAAATTTTACTCACATAACCCACGTATACTCGATTTTTCTTCACCAAACCTAAGTGTGTACATGAATTTTATTCATAGAAATTGCATATAATTCTTCAAACTTGATATTTATCATTCCTCTATCTTTGAATTGATATTCCTTTTCTATCACATGTAGACACATATTGTTGACATCCACTTCAAGTAGGTTTCCATCAAAGGAAAAACCATCAAGTAGGTTCCGATCAAGGACAACACATTTTTCATAATGCCAACAATAACCCCCTTTGGATTTGATGGCAACCATGTCGGTGTTTCGTCAGCACAACCTTTAAATACTTGTAAACACATATGTAGACATACCAAACATTCTCTAAAGACCAAGCTTTTCAAACATCACATTCTCCAAAAGCCAAGTTACTCTCCCCCTTTGACATCAAGGGAAAAGGGCTAACCAATGCTGAATGAAGGCTTATCTCCCTTTCTTGACATGAGAGATGTAAATGATTTGCTGAGTATGTATACTGGATACTGACTATGCTCACCCTGAGCACATGATGAATTTTCTGAAGATATACAAAGAAGTACATGACTTTATGAGTAAATTGAATATGAATTTTCCTATCTCCAAGGATTCAAAGGTACATCAATTATCCAATCAAAGTGGGGTTACATATTTGACTTCATTATTACATCAACCACCCACTGAAGTGGGATTACATGACTTAACCACAATAGTCCATACATGATTGAATTTTACAATGATTACATCATATGTCTTTACATGACCTTTTCATCAAATAATAGATATGAAACTTATAATCAAGGAAAAATACCTCAATAAGACCATGATAGTCATCAACAACTATCATATACCATATAGGATCTGCAACATAAGCATCTGTTAGCAGCAACATGAACAACAACATGAAATTTTGCATCATTAATCAAGAAATTCAGCAACATAAGAAACATCACCATTCATAAGCATCATTACGTACCAAGGAATTCTAAAGAAATAATAATGTCAACAATGCATTATTAGAAACATAGAAAATTCTCCCCTTGAACTTGTGCCATATCTGCAGATCACACTTAACCAATTCCAAAATCACCAAGCAGAATTGGAGCTTGTTTCTTCATTATAGCCAAATATGCACAACTGTTCAGTTCAGAACTCGCATATATACGTCACTGTTATTCATAGTATCCACGTACATAAGGTAAAGCACTGAAATTTCACAACTATGGCTCCCCCCGAGCCTGTAATAACTGATCCTGTTCTCTGTGACGATACCATGTGCACTATTAGAAATAAAAACATGGATATCAAAAACAACCATGAGAATCATCACCAAGACAACATATACATTACTCCCTTTGATCTTGAAAGATTAACAGAGTGATGAAGTAGGGACCATTCCTAATTTTGTTTGAGATATTCAAATGCATCATGTGGAAGAGGTTTTGTAAATATATCAACAACTTGTTCTTTTGAGCTAACATATTCCAGTTTGACCTTTTGTTCAAGCACATGTTCTCTTAGAAAATGATATTTAATTGGAATATGCTTGGTCTTGGAGTGCATGACAAGATTTTTTGAAATGCTAATGGCACTTGTATTATCACATAGAATGGAAATGGGTGGAGAAAAATTGATTTGAATATCCTGCATTGTTTGCATCATCTAGAGAAGTGCACAACAATATGCAACAACAACATATTCTACTTCTATAGTAGATAAAGTTTTTTTTTTTTTGCTAAACCATGATACCAAGCGGGGCCCCATATAGAATGCTCCTCCACTAGTGCTTTTTCTATCATCGACATTTCCTGTCCAATCTGCAATTGTATAGGAATGGAGAGTAAGATCTACATATTTGGAGTTTCTTGTAGATATTTGAATATTCTTTTGACTGCCTGAAGATGAATTTCTTTTGGATTAGCTTGGAATCATTCAACAATCCCAACTACATGCATGATATATGGTCTCATTCTTGTAAGATAAAGTATACTTTTGATCATGGATCTATATTTTGGTTGGTTCACTATAGGAGAATCATCATGTAAACTGAGACTACATCCTGTCACCATTGGTGTGCATACTAGTTTGCAATATTCCATTCCATATTTCTTCCGAACCTAGTTGAGGTACTTTATTTGCGAGAGAAAAATGCCATTCTTTGCTTTTTGTACTTGTAAACCAAGAAAGTATGTTATTTCACCAAGTAAATACATTTCAAATTCTTGTTGCATGATAGTGGAAAACCTTTGACTCATGGATTCTTCATTACTACCAAAAATGATGTCATCCATGTAAACAACAACAATTAAAAGTTTACCGTCATCCACCTTTATAAATAGGTTTATCAGCATACCCCTTAGTGAAGCCTTTTTGTTGAAGAGATTTGTCAAGGCGATAATACCATGCACAAGGGGCTTGTTTTAGCCCAATGATAATTCCATTTTGAGTTTTCAAACAATTTTTTCATCATTTCCTAGAAAAAACCCTTCAAGTTATTCAATGTAGACTTCTTATTCTAGGTCCCCATTTAAAAATTCATATTTAACATGCATTTGATAGACTTTGAATTGATGAAAGCTTCAAAAGGAAATAAACATTCTTATGGCTTCTAGTATGGATACAGGTGCAAATGTTTCTTCAAAGTCTATTCCTTCTTGTGGAGCATAGCCTTAGCAAACAAGTTTTGCTTTATTTCTAATGTTTTGCTTTATTTCTAATTACTTCTCCATTCTCATTCAATTTATTTTTGAATACCAATTTTGTCCCAAAAACATTCTTATCATGAGGTCTAGGTACTAATTCCCATGTATGATTCTTTTCTATTTGGTCAAGTTCTTCATTCATAGCCTTAACCCAACATTCAACTTTTCTAGCTCAATTTAAATTTTATGGTTCAGTTGTGGATAGTAAGGCTAGAGAACTAGGAGTTATAAAAAGAGTCCTAGTTTTTACTCCAATTTCCTTATCACCTAGGATTTGAGATTCCGAATGATTTTTCTGAATATACCTTGATGGATTATTTTTTGATGCTTCTATACTATCATTTCCTTCTTCTTATGCTTCATTGATTCGTTCTTCAACATTATTTTGGATTATTGTAGGAGCATTTTTTTCATATGATGGTGCTTCCATTTTGGTACCTGTGGATGCTTCATCAACCACAACGTCAATGTATTCAACTATATTTTGAAGTTTTTTATCGTAGCATTTATATCCTTTACTTCTAGAGGAGTAACGAAGTAGAATTCCTTCATCTTCTCTAGATTCAAACTTGCCAAGCTTATCGCTATTATTATTTACATAACATTTACTCCCAAATACTCTAAAATGCTTGACAGTTGGAGGCTTACCGAACCAAAATTCATAAGGTGTTTTATTGTTGTTTACACGGATATGAGCTTTGTTGAGAATAGTTACCACTATATGTGTTTCTTCACCCCATAAGGTATGAGGTGTCCCAGACTCATCAAGAATGGCACACTCCATTTGTTGAATTTTTTTGTTCATTCTTTCTACTACCCCATTTTGTTGAGGAGTCTTAGCTATAAAGAACTGTCTCTTGATGCCATGCTATTCACAAAAATCGAAAAATTCATCTGATATGAATTCTCCTCCCCTGTCATATCTGAGACATTTTATTTTTATGTCTAACTCATTATCTATTAAAGCTTTGAATACCTTAAATTTATCAAATGCTTCATCTTTATGTTTTAATAATCCAATCCAACACATTCTAGTAAAGTCATCAATAAATAAGATGAAATATTGTTCACCTCTAGTTGACTTTTTCCTCATTAGCCCACAAAAATCAGTATGAATAAGTTCAAGTGGCTTACTTGCAAAAACTTCTTTGGAATTGAATTGTACCCTGGGTTTCTTACCAAATTGACATGATTTGCATATAGTATTTTATGGTAGAGAGATATTGAGCAAAGCAAGAATTGCTCCTAGCTTGCTTGTCTTATGTATTTTAGTAAAGCTTAGATGTCCCAATATTTTGTGCCAAAACTAAATTTCTTCTTCTTTTCTTAAGTAACATTGTTCTAGACTACCTTCCAAGACATAGACATTACCTGAATTTCTTGTTCCTTTTATTATGGTTGTTCCTGTAATAAGATTTCAAACCACACAATTCTTTGACCTGAAAACAAATTCATTCCCTTGGTCACACATTTGGCTAGAACTTAACAAGTTATGCTTCAATCCATCAATAAATAAAACATTTCCAGCTTTAACCTTTTCTTTTAGCAAAAAATTCCTTTTCCTTTGATAGTAGCAGGTGAATTATTTCCAAAGGTTACATTGTTTTTTTTCTTTCTCTCATTAAAAGACTTAAACTTATATTTATCACCTATTATGTGTTTTGAGCATCCATTGTCAATATACCATATATTTTCTTGATTTCTTGCATATAAAGCTAGACCATAGTTCTTAGATCTGATGGTATTCTTCTTCCATACATTAGATGTTGTTTCCATTTGCTGATTCTGAGGTGTTGATCATCCTTTGCTCTTGCATTTAGATTCTTTATGCCCAAATTTATTGCAAAAAAATAATTGGGTTTCATATTAAAGAGGAGGGAAAACATTGCGAGGGTATTTATTTACCCCAAACTCATTCTTTTATTTTCTTGCTTCTCTAGTCATGATAGTTTTATAAGCAACACAATGAGCAACCTTATGATCAAAATTGTGACAATTGAAACATTTTCCATTAAAGTAGAAGTTTCTGGAAGTATAGTACCTTCTAGTGATTTTTTCCTTTTGATTGAACTGGGCATAATTTACTTGTGAAGTATTTGGTCCTTTATTCTTTTGTAGTAGGTTGGAGTTTTGTTGACTGCTTCTTTTTACTGCATTGAGATAGCTTCCCATTTCTGTAGAAGACTTAACAATAATTTATGTTTCTTCACTCTATCCAAGACCTGTGCTTATAAGAGGAGAGAGTTGAACTTTTATGATTTCATCTAGGGTTTCAGATCCTTTAGCAAATCTAAGATTAAGACTTTTTTCTTTCTCAAGTTCTTTCCCTAGACTTATTATTTCACATTCTAGCTTTTCATTATGCTTTTCCTTTTCTATGATTTGTTTTTTCAAAATTTCTTCTACTAATTTAAATTCTTCTAAAAAAATCTTAAGCTAAGTTATTTATTCAACAAAAAAATATTTTTCTTTTAGGGCATCCATGAAATTATCATTAGACTCATTACTACATCTATCTTCAAATTCCATAAGTAATTGATATTCTTGATCAAACTCATCTTCCTCACCATTTGAAAGACCATCACTATCTTCATGTGTATGAAAACTTCTCTTGTTTTCAAACCTTATCCTATTTATTTTTGCAGCTTCTTTCCCTTTTTCATGATTTTGTCTATAGGGACACTTAGCAGTGTAATCACCAACTCTACCACAAGAAAAACACTTGAAAGGAAGCTTACCTCTGAATCTTCTAGTATCCACTTGGAGTTTCTTTACAAAGTGTGCCTCTTCTTCTTCTGATACATAACCTGATTCTTCCTTTTATTTTCCTTTTGTAATAGCTTTGAATGAAACTTCTCTGATATATATGGGATCCAGTTTTCTCATTTCATAAGCTGTTAGAATCCAATGAAGTTGTTCCATAGTAAATATTAGTTAATATGGTATTGTTATAAAATATACCACAAGAAAAACACTTGAAAGGAAGCTTACCTCTGAATCTTCTAGTATCCACTTGGAGTTTCATTACAAAGTGTGCCTCTTCTTCTTCTGATACATAACCTAATTCTTCCCTTTATTTTCCTTTTGTAATAGCTTTGAATGAAACTTCTATGATATTTGTGGGATCCACTTTTCTCATTTCATAAGCTGTTAGAATCCAGTGAAGTTGTTCCACAATATATATTAGTTAATATGGCATTGTTATAAATGTTGATTGATGGTTATACAATTATAACTAATGCATATGCAATTTTGTTAAAGGAAGCATGTTGCAATAGTTTATTGACATTTCATGTATGCCATGAATATATATTGAGAATCACTATTAAAGATTGATTATTGGTTGCTAAATACTCTATGTAATTTAGAATCCAGTGAAGTTGTTCCACAATATATATTAGTTAATATGGCATTGTTATAAATGTTGATTGATGGTTATACAATTATAACTAATGCATATGCAATTTTGTTAAAGGAAGCATGTTGCAATAGTTTATTGACATTTCATGTATGCCATGAATATATATTGAGAATCACTATTAAAGATTGATTATTGGTTGCTAAATACTCTATGTAATCATGATATAAATTTTTGCTTACAACAACATTGCAGGAAAATATGGTGACTTGTGCAAAGGATATATTATGTTTAACATAGTGGCAGGTAAAGAATTAATATTCCATGCAGATGAGTGCGAGCTATAGAATGGTCCACTGAAGGAACAATCAGGCCACTAAGATATGAATATTGAATATTTGTGGGTAAATGATATCATGATGATTGTAATAGTTTTCAGCCAGATATTTTGTATTTAAATGATATTTTCTTGTAATATTTTATGACAATGGTTAAGGGATGGACTCCATTATAAGTCATTGAGTGAGGGGTGAACACCCTCATGAGCTTTTAATAATAAAATTAAATGTTTGTTGGTTTTCACCCCATGAGGTTTCCAGGGCATATCAATGTTCCATGTTGTGATTGATTATTGTGTGAGTTTTATGATGTTGATTCCTTGCCTGATGTGATGTTCATAATGTCAAGTATGTGATTAATTAATCTGGTTAAGGGAATCATGAAATGGATGCAAGTTTACATCATGCAATTTATGTTAATATACTACAACGTTGGTTGTTAATGGTCATGCAACTTACTATTCCTCTACTAAAAGTTACTCTATTCATTAATGAACATTCTATATAATGGTTAATGAGGATATGGAATAATGATTTAGATAATTACTCATGGGTAATTTGTGTAAAAAAATTCTAACTCCCTGCATTTTCATGTGAGGTTATCGCGGGATGTTACATGAAATAATTGAAAAAAATAAAGTCTTGTGTTTAAAACATTTTAAGTTCTCTTACTATCTTACATTTTAAATCAATTTTGTCTGAAATCCGACAAAGATTTGTTGCTTTGTGTAGTCTACATAATCAAAGGTTCAAGAGGATTTTCAAGGTGTTGAATATTTATGCATTAAAAAATGCAAATTAAATAACAAAAAATTGAAGTGTGTGTAATATTGTAACCACAAATCAATAAGTGTTGAAATGGACCAAATCTCTTGATCTGAAACCTTTTTCAAGTCTTACACTATAAAAAAGGTTTGCACCTCAAGAAAATTGATCCCTCTGGCACTTGATAGATCCTTGTTTAAATGGATCTATATTGATTGTAGTGGTAGTCCCAAAATTTGAATGACCATGTTAAATAAAATATTTTAATGTCAGCTATGCATATTATATATGGTTTAAAAAAACTATGTATATATTAATATAAAATAATTGAAAAATTAAATTCTTATAGTTAAAAGCTTTAGATTAGTCTTAGTAATTTATATTTTAAAATTTTCAGATATGTTTTAAAACCAATTTGTCTAAAAACCAACAAGGAATTGTTACTGTTGCAAGTTTACTTTTGTGTAGTTTACATAATCCAAGTGTTAAAGATAATTTCTTATTGTTGAATCCATTTATATATATTCAAGTATTTACCTCAAGAGAATTGATCCCTCTCGACCCTTGACACATCTATGATTAAGATAGATCTATATTGACTATAGTAAGAGTCTCAAAATTTAAATATTGTCCCCAAATTTCAATCTTTAGTTAACCTTTTTGATTTTTCACCTAAACATACCAAGTACTCTATTAACCTTTTTTATTGTGTTAACCCTTTTTATTATTTTAAAAAGCTTATAATGTCTTTCAAAAATATAAAATTAGGTGGTCAAATACCTTCAAGAACATTACAAATTATTTATTGTTTTAATTAAAATTTGGTGATATAATTTTTGGGGCGAAATTTACCTTTTAAATTTTATTTTTTATATTTTATATATATATATATATATACATCCAAATTTATAATTTTAATAAATTTTAATCAAAATTTCAACTTCACTCTTGCTAATTAGAATTATCTTTTTGTCTTGACAAGTGCTAAGAAGATTAAGAACATTGTGAAGATAAGAACTATTTCTCATGAGCCTCAAAGTGAAACAAAGAGTTGGTCCATTCCCAAAACACCTTGGGATCAAAGAATTTGTCATATTTGCAATACTAAGAGGGTTGAAGATGAAAATCAAATTCTCTTGGATAGTCTAGCTCTTACTCAAATCTATTCTCATTTCCAAAACATTTGCAACACTACCAACTTGCCGATTGACTTGATAATCTAGCAAAACTATAGTGATCTAGGAACACTTATTTTTGATCATACAAAAGTCTCTCAACTGATATCTTAATTTCTTCAGGTATGATAATCATATAAAAGAGTCTCAATTGATCTATTACTTTCTTAAGGTATGATAGACCACATTAGTCTTAGTGGACATAATCATCATCATCATCACCATCATATATTTAAACCAATCTAATTATATAAATTCAGCAGTCTAAATTTATGATTTAAATAATTTTGAATCAAATTCCATAAAATTTGACACAAAAATAATTATATATTAAAAAAAGCATTAAAATTACAAGCCATTTTTAATATTTTCCATCTTCTTCCACTTAACAAGAGAAAGGATTTGGAATACATTTTGTTAGACAAGAACTCTTATATTACAAACTAAAAGAAAAAACTTAAAAAAAAACTTGGCCATCTTATATTCCTACACTTTTTTTTTGTTTGTAAACTTGGCAGGTCTCTACTTGTATTCCTTTTTCAAAAAACTTTTATTATCCATTTGTTGCAGGTGGCTTACCTACCCGAAGGAAACCAGATAGCCACCTGTCAGCATTATACCCTATCCAAAACTTAAAGAGGTTTATTGCTATCCATCTAACATCACAATTTTGACTATCTATATTGCTCTTCCTGGAACATAATTTAAACTGAAACATATTACTGAATTTCATCAAAAAGAAAAAAAGATTTTTCTATCCCACTGGTTCTCTGTTTCAATCCTCATCCGAGGATATTACTGGGGCTGGCACCTTGGTGCTTGATCCTGGCATCTCGCTCCTCTGCTCGAAGCTCCACTTCAGGTCTTTGAGAGTTTGTTCAATTCTACCCAGGGCCAGATTGTTTTGGTAGGTTTGGATCTGAATTGTCGCTATCTCCCTGAGTATTTCCACCATGACTGGGTACTTTTCCTTGTTCTTTTCCTATTTCTCTGCTCTTTCATCTGCTATTTGTTCTCGATGGTGTGTCATTGTACGTGCCACCACATTTTTCATTACCTAATACTATTGGATAGTCTGCCATAATAGGGATTATCTTCCTCGTGTGTTTCCCGGGTCCTGCACCATATTTTCCCAATCTTCCATTTAGGATATCCCATTCCTTGATACTGTTGTTTAATTCTCTCTGCCAACTCCTTATCTGGGCTTTGATTTCCAGGTGGATTCCCAACCATGTATGCATCGATGATTTTCTTCATTTGTTCTCCACCGGGTTTCCGGCCTCTTTTCTTCGACAGTCCACTTGTGCCTTCCTCAATTTTCATTACTCTCAGTCCTTTCCTAGGGGCCATTATGTTCTATGTCTGAATGTAGCTCTCTGCTTCCTGATATTCTCTATTCTGGTCACTATCGTTTTCCGTGACTGTTACTATACCTATCACACAATTACAACATATGTCAAATTTATAATACTAAATCCTCGCAATTTCCCAATTGCTTAGGTTTCTTTCCTTTCCTATGTTTACTATTCCCATAGGGATTTTGGTCAGATGGTGTTGAGAGGCGGTCTTTTTTATAGCACTGCTTCGGAATTTTCTTGGGTTTTTTCCCTTACGGCTCCCCTGGCAATCTTGGCTTCTATCAGTACCCTACCCATCCCACTTTAGTAGCCTCCTGGGTTCCTTCGTAGCTACAGGTCAATTTTGTTTCCCTCTTCCCCTGAGTCTCTCAGGCTTATCTATGGATTTTCTAAAAGTCGAGCTCCTACCCTCCCCCTAGATTGCAAGATTTCCTGAATCCCTCCAACCCTTAAGATTTTCCTCTCCTAGGTTTCTTCCCATGATTCTTTTGAATCTCTCCCCATCTTTCCTACAATCCTAAGTAGAGTCAATATTTTCTTAGGAAAGTTACAGGCTTCTACCCCCAGGTGAACTTCTGCCTTCCTCAGATTAGGACCCTTCCTCCCACTCTCCCTTCCCATGGAATTCAGGTGATCAACAGAGATGGTTTTGCCTCTATCACGGGAATTTTTGATACTCTTTGAGTTAGTCGGATGTATTTTCCAGCTCAGACTTCCTAGATTCCTACTGATAATACTTTTGAATTTAACAAGAATATGGAGCGAGAGGGTAACATACTAACTTGCTGATATGTTTCTCCTTCCTTCGACCATCTGTGTCTTCTCGCTTCTACCACCTTCCTTCTTGTCAGTTTTCCTCGTCTTCATTTGCATGCACTTTGTTGTTTTATTATTTTCATTTATTTTTATCCCTCTCTTCCTCCTATCCGTTATATTAACCGCCACCTGTCAGCCTTTGTTACTGGCACAGATCCCTTCATCTTCGTCTCTGGATGCTACCCTTCCGTCCTTTCTACCATTTCCTCTCATAAATTCCCTATTTCTCCTGGTTTCTCTTGCCATGTTACGACTTTCCTTGTTCTACCACTTGGTGTCATACTTTTGCCTGCCCATCTACTCTTTGCCCTACCCTCCTCACTATCATTTTCCACTCTCACCTCCCATGTACTCTTGGGAGGTGTACCTCCTCTGCCCTACTCCATCCTCTTCCAGATTGCCTGTCTATTCACTTCATTCCATGTTTTTGTCATTTATTTCCTCCTCCTTCCCTTACTTGGCCACTCCTTAGACTCTCTAGATTTTCTATGGTATTCGTATCTCTTACTTTATCTTTTTCGAGAAGTTGTTTCAGGTTTTCCATCTCCTCCATCTGCATTAGCTCGGCCCCATGTCTATCCAGCGTCCTTCCCCTGTTCCTGCATCCCCAATTCGCCAGACTGTCAGTTGGTTCATTTCCCTTCCTTCTCACATGGGTGGGAAGGATGTAGGCTATCTATTTTAGTAGCTTGCTTATATCCTTCATGTTATGAAACCAGCTCAAGAAAAGATAGAAAAGATAGATCAACACCTTAGAATTCAGCCTCTTCGAGGGGGAAAC
>APFE030901817.1:294563-348929 GCA_000404065.3 Pinus taeda | reverse complement strand
CGATGGGATCCGTGGATGAGCTCGGTTAGACAGGCGTGTGCTCCGGATTCTTCATGGACGTGTCCTAGTCCCAACACGGTGAAGAGGAGTTGACCTGGGATAGAGCAAGCTCTCAAGGCAGGTGGTGTTCCATGTAAGGCGTGTGCTTCCAACGCATTGGAGCGAGGAATCCTGGTTGGTCGAGAGTGGACGGATGGATAATCGTTTGAGGGTAGGCTCGATGGTCCTTTGTTCGAGGGGAGGATTATTGGGTATACGACCAAAGTCCCACATTGACTAGAAGTGGGGAGGATCATGGGTATATAAGGATGGAAAAATATCTCCATTGGTATGAGGCCTTTTGGGGTAAGTCCAAAAGCAAATCCATGAGGGCTTAGGCCCAAAGTGGACAATATCATACCATTGTGGAGATATGTGGTGTCCAGAATCCTTACACTAGGAAGGTCGCATTTAAGGCCGGGTGCATTTTTTTGGTGCGACGGGATTCTTCTATTGCATTCACTATGTCGTGACTCATGAAGTCCCACATGGCTTGATAGAATTCTGTTGTGAAGCCATCCAGCCCTAGTGCTTTATTCTTTTCCATCTTCTTTATTACCTCTTCCACTTCTTCTTTCGTTATTACCCTTAGGAGTGCCAAGTTTTGGTCTTTTTTCACCAATTTAGGGATATGTTGATTGATTCTTTCAATATCTACCTCCCTTCTAATATTGGGTTCTGTCAGGAGCTCTTTGAAATGCTATACCAGCAAGTTTTCCATTTCTTCTTGCTGTATTATCCCGTTGCCCTGGTTGTCTTTAAGGAGAATATTTTGTTTTGCTGTCTGTGTTGCAACATTTCCTTATGGAAGAATTTTGTGTTTCTCTCCCCTTATTTTAGCCATTGAATTCTCGATTTCTATTTCCATAATATCTCCTCTTGTTTTCTTCTTTCCTCCAGTTTATTTAGCACCCGTCCTTCTTCTTTTGCCAATTCATCACTTCTCCCTTCATCTATGATTTTCTGTTGGATTCTTTTCATCATTATCTAGAGCATTTCTTGTTCCTTTTCGATATTTCCAAATTCTTCTCTATTCCATTTCTTAAATAGTCCTTTTAAATCTTTTAATATTAGTTGGAGAGTACACATTTTATTTCTTTCTTCCATCCCAGTCTCCGTCTCCTCCCACCAATTCTTCATTTTTTCTATGAAGTTGGGATCTCTCAACCAGAGTGCCTCGAACTTGAAAGGTCTATTTTGGTTCTTCTGGTTCATGGCAATTTCTAGTTTGATCGGCGAGTGATCTAACCCTAGACATAGAAGAATTGATGCTTCATAAAAGATATATTTTCCTATTAAGTGTTCTAATTCTAGGAATCTATCTAGCCTTGATGTGATTTTTCTGCTCCCTCCTCATCGATTGTTCCATGTGTATTTTCCATTTATAGTTGGTATATTGACCAGCTTCAGTTCTTCCCGAAGGTCCCTAAATTTCTCCATATCTGGCTCTTCTCTTTGCAGTCCTCCTTTCTTCTCATCTTTTGATGTTGTCATATTGAAGTCACCTGCTATCAACCACATCTTTTCTTTATGTAGGTTTCCTAGATGTTGTAGTTGGTTGAGGAAGCTTCCTCTTTCTGCTGGTGTATGCGGCACATACACTGCCGACACTAGGAACCACTCTCTATTTCCTATTAACCTAAACTTCTTAGTGAGTATTCTTTTCATTCCTATCCAGTAGTCTGCTAGGATTTTTGTAGGGTTCCATAGTATTGCAATGCCTCCCGCGCTACCTTTCACATCTATGGTCATACTTCCGTACTTCGGTTTGGTTTTGTCCAAGATCTCCTCCATTTTCCTTCCTGAGTTTCTTGTTTCTTGTACCAACATTATTTGGGGTTTTTTTCTTTTAGCCTATCCACTAAGTGTCTCTACTTTCCTTTACTATTTAGGGCTCTTATATTCTAGGATGTTAGTATCATTGGGTTACTTGATTTAGCTGATGGAATACCGCCGAGATCGACACCACTCTTCACATGTTCACTAGCATTTCTACCATGATCTGAATCAATTTCTATATGTTCCTCCTACCTCTTCTTTTCCCACATTTTGTTTTACTTTCTTGGTCTTGAGTATTATCCTGTTGGAGGCATAATTGTTCTACCATTTCTAGCTTGCCCTGTCCCTGTTTTGCTTTGTACTGTTGCAACATTTCTCTATAGATTCTTTTTTGCTTTTCTGGAATGAACCTTTCATCCAGGTGTCACCATTAATCTAGAAGTTTCCGTAATACTTCTTCCGTGCTTAGTTATTCTCCTATGCTTGTGTCAATTTCAATCCCTGCATTTTCCATTTTTCTCTCCTGCTTCCTTTTCCTCCTTTTTGATTGGGTCACTTTGTGCCTTTCTCTTCATCTGTGATTTGCCTTGAGTTGTGCTGCTTTCCTTTGCCTTTTCTCCCTAATAATCCATTGTTTGGGTCTCATTGTCTTCTTCTTCTTCTTCTTGTAGGATTTCAAAGCTATTTGTGTTGCTTGGCTTGGTTTGTTTTCCTTTCCTTCCTTCACTGAGATTCTCTCTTGTATATCTTCTTTTACTTTTTACTTCCTGGAATCCTTCTTGATCTTCTTGATTTTTCCTCCGTCATTTTTTTCTCCGCTCCTCTTCTTCTATTGTGAGTGGGAATTCCTTGAATAGGTGTCCATACTCATGACATCTTCTGCATCGAAAGGGTATGTGCTCATAGTCTAGGGTTTGTTTCCATACTTCCTCATGATACTCTAGTTCGATTATATCTGGAGTAGGGTCAACTAAATTCATATAAACACAAATTATAGCATATGAGGTGTATCTTCCCTTTTTTGTGGATTCAGCTATTTTAACAAAGCTTCTTATTGTATTTCCTATTCCCTCTAAGATTTCAGGATCCCAAAAGTCCATTTGTAATCTGAACAGTCTTACCCATACCAGAGCTGCTAGGAATTTTTCTTTATTTGGGTTATAAAATTCCTCCTAGTATATCATAAATAGTCCCGCATTATAATGGAATTATGGACCATTTTCAAACACTTTTTCTTTATCTTGCAAGTTTGAGAAAATTACCATGAAGAAGCCTTTTGCTCCTAGCTTTAGCTCGATATGTCCTCGAGGTTGCCATTTTTGCTGTATCCATCTGGTGAGGTCCTTTTCCATCGACCAAACTCCAATGAATTTGCAGATTAGCGCATGATCTTTCATGTAGTTTCTATATCGCTCCAGTTTTTTCATTGGTATTATGAATCTTGGTTTCTCCATCGCACATGGTAAACACTTGCCTCTACTTCCCTCTTGCCATCGAGCTCCAAGGACGGGTCCCTGTTTTTTTGTTTCTTCTACCTGGTTGCTATTATTTTGGCCTTCCCCTGTTGCTACATCTTGATAGGAGGGGATCTCTCCCCTCCTTTCTTCCTCTATCATTACTGCTGATTCTTATTTTCCGTGTCTGTTGCTTGTTGTGTTTTTTGGGTTCCCATGCCGCCTACCTCATGGCCACCTGACCTTTAGGGGTTTTTCCGCTTCCATGTTTATCCTCTAGTCATTATGTGAGAACCTATATTCCTACACTTAACTTGATGATATATAAACAATTTTATTAAAATCCAAAATATTTCCAAAATCTACAATCTTGGTAAGTATGGTGTTTCCTTTGAACCCTAAGTTTCACCAACTCAAAATAAAAAAAAATGTTTTAGAGCCAACACATTTCCCCATTAATTCTATATATTTGAATCATCAGGCAAGTTTAAGGAATGTATCTTCTTACCTGATTTTGTGCATTTTCTTTGGTAATGTTTGTTCTTCATTTAATCTCAGTATAAATTGTGGTGATAGAATTGCAATTTCTCAAGAAGTTTGATCTAAAATCAAGAGACACAATCCTACTATACTAATATACAAATTTAATTCACAATTTAGAACAACAATCACACACATGCAATAAGAGAAACCACACATGCACGTATTTTTCTAGGGGAAATCAAGTGCTAAAAACCCCTTAAGCCTTCTTGCATTAATTAGATGAAAAAGAATATATTACAATTTCTTTTTGGCTCCGAGCACAAATTGCAAGTGAATAACCTGTCTCTCTGCACAATGAGAAGCTTTGGCCCATACTTAGCCAAATTCTGCTTCAACAAGAGCCCCTATTTCCTTGTGTAAATCTTGAGGAATTAGGCCCCTATTATTTAGGAATTTTCCTCCTATTGATTAATTCACAATGTTGGTCATATGGTTGCGTGCAACAACTGTACACTCAAGAATAGTATACAACTGATGTTACACTACCTTGGAATCTCTACCACAACCGGGGAACTCAAATTATTTGCATGCACTAACTATTTTATGATGATTGATCAGTTAACTAGATGATCACTGAGTTAGATTGTTGTCCCACTGCACAACTAACCTTCCACTAGTTCTATCAATAGTTAGAACTAGTTTAACTGAATACAACTGGAAATAACTAACTTGGATTACTAAAATTTAGCAATCACACATGCTTAACTAAACTCCAAGTCCTCTAAATCGAATTTATTGAGGTAATTAAGTGAAACAAGCCATGCCACACAAGTTAACTACCTCCAAGTTGTCTGTTGATGTGGAAATTTGAATTTTCTCAATTTAACCAAGGCAAAGTCAAATTGAGACTTTATTGCTACACTTCACAACACTCCCTATCAACTAAAGAGGGATTATCAACCATCCCTATCTTGCACCCGTGGAACTCAAACTTCCCTCTTGGCAAGGAATTTGTCAAGATGTCAACATCTTGTTTCTCTGTTAGAATGTATTGTAGAAAAATTATCCGCCTCTGCACACAATACGTAAATGATGATACTGAATATCTATATATTTGAATTGATCATGAAATACCATATTATTAGAGATATTAATGTAACTATGATTACCATAATAGATCACATTTGGATACATCGTCTGAAAAAATAGTCCCACAAGTATCTTTCTTATCTAGATCACCTCACATATTGCTTGAATTGCAACCATGTATTTTACTTATGCCCATCTGAGCGCCACCACTATTTTTTTCCTGATGTACCATGAAATCGTTGTGGACCCAAAACTAAAAATTCCACCTGATGTACTCTTTTGATTGGATGGACTCCTACCTAATATGCATCTATGAAGCCACACAAATTCACTCCATTTGTTTGTCTATACCATAAACCATATTGTGTAGTTCCTTTGAAGTACCATAAAACATGCTTAGCTACCTTGCAATATAATTTGGTTAGCCTAACCATAGCTTGGCTCATATGGTTGACTTCATAACAAATATCTAGTCATTTGTTCACATGATACATCAATGAACCCATTAACTGTCGGTAAATGGTATTATCCACCTCTTCACCTGAAGTGGTAGTCTCCTTCCTCGAGTTGGTCTCTAGATGTGTCTCCATGGGCTTACAACTCTCCATGTCGAATCTTTGTAGTATCTCGTTAGCATACTTTCACTGAGACACAAAAAATTCCCCATCACCTTGTCATACTTCCATCCCAAGGACGTAGTGCATGAGACCTGTGTCTTTCATCATCAACATATAAAAAAATGATAAGAAATTTACTTTATACCAAAATATGATATAGGATTGCAACTGATTCACTTTTGGTGAAGCCCAATCTAGTGATATAATTATCGATCCTATTGTATAAAGCTCGGGGTGCCTATTTTAGACTATACAATGCTCGCTAGAGTCTATACACATGAGACTCTCGATCAAATGTCTCAAAACCTCCTGCTCAATAAGGCCATTGAGAAATGTTGTTTTTACATCCATCTAGTGGATATTCCACCCCATTTGCACAACTAGTGCACGAATTGATCTAATGGATGAATACTTTGCTATAGGAGAAAAGGTTTCCTCATAGTTTATTCCCTCAACTTGAGAGAATACTTTGGCCAAAAATATGGCCTTGTACTTCTATATGATTCCGTATGCTACATTCTTAACCTTGAAGATCCATCTCAAACCCACAACTGCTTTATTCGTTGGTCTTAAGACCACTTCCCAAACAATCTTATTCATAATGGATTCACATTCTTCCACCATTACATCCCAAATAGGTTGATCTACTGCTTCCTCAAAAGAGGATGGCTCAATCTCTACAAGCTCAGTAATTAGAGCCATGTATCTAGTGTACCTCTCCAGTGACCTCCTTTTCCTGTGCAAATTTGAAGGAGCTCCCACATTCTCCATTGTATCCTGCACTAATCTATCAACTTCCATGGTTCTTTTTCTCCCTTCTCTAGATGGTTCTGATTGAATGGATGTCTCCACTCTGCCTTCTCTTTGATCCTCCATTTGTGGATTCTCTAAAACTTCATAAGGCTCCTATTCTGGTGGGATATGAAGCTCCCTCTCAAGAGAGAACTACATCACTTTCTCCTCATTTACATCCCTTCACACAACTTTCATTCTCAAGGAATGTAAGTACACATGGTAATTGTTTGGAGTTTCAGTGTAACCCACAAAAACTCCCAACTTTTTTGTTGGCTCAAGCTTCTTCCTTGAATTTTTGGAGACATATGAATAAAAAAAGGCTCCAAATATTCTGAAGTGAGACACATCCAACTTTCTCCCCAAGAAGGTCTCCTCCAGTGTAATCATACCAAGAATCTGATGAGGATTGTAGTTCCACAAGTAGACTGTTGTGTTACATGCCTCTTCCCACAAATGAAGTGGTAGGCCTTGGTCATGTAGCATAGCTCTTGCAGCTCTCACAATGCTCTGGTTATTTATCTCAACTACCCCATTTTGTTGTGGATTGTGGGGTGTTGTCAGCTCTCTTCAAATGCCTTTTCGCACAAAATTCCTTGAATTCATTGAAAAATATTCGCCTCCATTATCACTCCTAAGAGCCTTCACCTTCTTATCTATGTCTTTCTCAACTAGTGCTGTGAAATCCACAAACTTTGAGAATGTCTCATCCTTCTTCTGCATGAAGAAGATCCAACACTTCCTTGAAAAATCATTAACAAAATAACATATTATTTATGTCTAGATGTGGAGGCTGTCGAGAAAGGTACACATAGATCAGAGTGGAATCTTTCCAAGATTGCATGTGCTTTGCTGTCTCGATCATGAAATGTGTATTTCACATACTTCCCCAAGGTACAACCCTTGCATACATCTTGTTTCTCAAATTATCATTTATGGAGGTTAGTGGTTATCTTTTGCATAATTTTCTGGGCACCATGATGAAAATGGACCAATCACTTGTGCTAGAGCTCACCAACATCTCTTTCTCAGCCTTACTACTTAATGCAACACAATCTTCCACATCGAACTTGTATAGGTTCTGCACCCGAACCCCAATCTACTTCACCTATCCAGTGGCTATGTGTCTTAGGAATGCTTTCGCTTTGTTGAAGATCACATCATAACCATAGTCTTCCAAAACTGCTACAGAGATGAGATTCTTCTTTAGTCCTAGAACAAACATGGCATCTTTGAGGCGAAGAGGGGATCTTGGCTCTCTCTTAAAGGTTATTATACCAATCCTAGTGGCACCGCACCTTTTGTCATCCCCAAGCCTAACTCAAGTGTCTCCAACTCAAATTTACTGAGTTAATTGAGTGACAAGATCCATGTCACTTCAGTTAACTACCTCCAAGTATTCTTCTCAAATTGAAATTGAAATCTTACTCTTGTTTGACCAAGGTAAAGTCAAAACTAGTTTTTTTACTGCATTTTCAACAAAGCTATGACCCATAGTCAAATTTTTCCTTGGCTTGAGACCCTATTTCCTTGTGCAAATCCATAGGAATTAAACCCTCGTTATTTAGGAATTTTCCTTCAGTTAATTACGCAATTTCAAGGTTGATCATCTAGTTGCATGAAACACATGTACACTCAATAATAGTCTACAACTAATGTTACAATACCTTCAAATATCCACTACAGTCGGGGAACTTGAATTATCTGCATGCAATAGCTATTTTAGGATGATTGATCACTTTACTAGATGATCACTGAGTTAGATTGTTGTCCCACTACACAACTAACCTTCCACTAGTTCTATCAACAGTTAGAACTAGTTTAACTGAATAAAATTGGAAGGATAGCTGACTTGGATTACTAAAGTTTAGAAATCACACATGCTTAACTGAACTCCAAGCCCTGTAACTCAAATTTACTGAGCTAACTAAGTGACAACTTTCTTGTTGTACTTCTCAATAAGCTCATGGATTGTGTTTACACGTTAATTTTATCTTCACATACTCACAATACGAAGGCACTTTATAAATGTATCTTCTTCCCCTGAATTCTTTAGTGGACTCAAGCAATTCTTGTTCTTCATCTAAGTGCATGGATTATTTTCACATACTCACAAAGGGGGGAACTTGACAAAAGTATCTCCTTCCTCTGAATTATGTACTTTCATAATAAGTAATGAACTTTTTTAATGTATTTCTTCAACTAAATTTTAAGCACTTGATAGTTTCAATCTGTTGGTTCTATTTCCTCTAATACTTGTATTGGGTCACTAATCAAGAGACAATAGACATTGTCAGAATGTTTACAAAGAAGAAAAGAAAGGAGCTATTAGTCCTCTTGAAATTTTCAAAGAAGAAGAGGCATAAAATGAGAATGCTAACCTACCTCCTAAGGCAAGGAAATTTTCTTTAGAAGGTGTACCTAGGTCATGAAAGTCAGGGGTTTATGGGATGGAAACTTTGACATTATGGGATGTTATGACAAATATTTCAAAGAGAATACAAAAAGCCTTGGGTTTCAGTACATAGCTTTGCGATGCCCAATGGAAGCATGCAAAAATATTGTGGAGATTTTTGCAGCTAGAGGCACATGATATGGCATTAGTGTAATGATTGTTGACCTCATGCATTTCTATAGAAACAAGAGCCCAAGTGGTTGATGTAAGAGCCCAAATATTTGTTTTTGAAAATAGGACCCACTAACCATTTTTAGATATGTGCATTAATCCAAGGAACCATTTTCAACACCATCTTGCACATACTCCCAAGTCAAATACCCTATTCTAAGTCAATCTTTTGGTCATATTGTTATTAATAATCAAACGGTTTGGACTAGTTCAAAGTCAGGCAGTAAGAGGAAACAAAAATTGAGGATAGTAGGAAAAAAATAACAAATAAGGAAACAAAGGGACCAACATTGGCACACTTGAAGTACAATAATCAAAATTCTCATTCTTATATTTGTGTAATTTTTTGGATATTTTTAATAGGTTGTCATTGTTGCATACCATGAGTTTTTATATATAGGAGAGCTAGTTCAATTGACCTTGTCCAAACAAGTAGAAGTATCTCTTGTATGGTTTTCCCTACTCACTTCTCTTTGGTGGTAATAATAATGGTATATGTCCCAGTTTTTTTTTTTTTTTTTTTTTCTCTTTCTCAGTTATTTTTGTTTCACCATTTCCTTTTATGACACTCCATGTGTGTCATTTTTGTTTCAAAAATTCCTTTTGTGCCACTCCATCTGTGTCATTTTCATTTCACCATTTCTTCTTGTCTCACTCCATGTGTGTAAGGAGTGTAGTGAAGGGCACTTAATTTAGACATCATATCATCTCTTGTATAATATTGGAAAAGTGTTGCTATTTTGAACGTACTCTGCTGTATACTTATCCAACAAGGTTGTTACATAAAGATTTCTATTAAATTTGTAATACTTCATGTGGGTGTGCAATAATCCATAAGAATATATAATGCCTTTTGATTATTGGCCTGATTTCTAGCCTCTTTTATTTTCTAGGTCACAATTAGAGAGGAAAACTTGAAGTTTTTGTTGTCGTGTATATTGAAGATGAATCACTTGTGGAATGTATGTCTATGAAGGCACAAGTTTTATTTCTACAACTCTGGGAGGTTTATAGATGTTAAGGGGACTCCCCCTACTTATATTGTGTGCATTTCACCATGGTTTGTACCATGAATCACCAATATCTTGTTATGCTAAAAACTAATCCCTACAATATTTGTCAATTTCAAGCCCAAATCCAAGATGGGTTCATATTTTTCTTTTTAGCCATTTGTTTAAAGATTGAATGAATTCAACTAATGCATGATGCATATGGTGTTATGATTTCCATAAGAACATATTGTGTGTTTCCCAAGCATAAGATATGATGCAATAATTCAAAACAAAAGGTGACAATGTGCATGACCCTACAATGTAGATCTCATTCATTAATAAGGAAAAGGAAAAGGAAACTTATTGAAATTTTTAATTCCAAGTTTTCTAATTTAAGTGAGGTGATGTAGGAGCAGAGAAAGCTTCATGGACATGTATACCTTAGACATGGGAAGCGTTATCATGGATTCTTAGTAGTGTTAAGGTAAAGGATTATGCACCATTGGTTTTACAACATATAGATAGTATGAGTGTATTTAATACTTGTCAATGAAGATGTTAAAGGGACATCTACATGTAAAAAATAACAATTTATTAATTGAATATTAAGGTGTTAAGGGAATATATGCACGTGATGAATACTATTGACACCTAATCATAGGGATTGGGTGAACAATTATAAATAGTGTAAATAAGTAGTAAGAGAAAATGAAGAGTCATCGAGAGATGAAACTCAACATTCACTCCCTCATGCATATAACTATGAACAACCCAAATGAATAAATATAATCTGATTTGAGGAGTTACCTCCTGGAATGACATGGTATCGGAGCTAGCTCTATTTTTAGCTTTCCTTCCCTTATAACTCCCTTCTGCCTATTCTTCCTATTTCACCCATTCATGGGCATTTTTGCAGCTTGACACATTTGCCTTCTACCAACACAAATTCCTCAACCTCTCATCAAAGAACTGAACCTCTCTTTGATGGTTGAGAGGAAGATGGTTGAGTGGAAGTATCTCTCCTAGTATGGCATAATGGAAGTATCTTCTTGGTATCCATTCTTGATAAGTTGAACTCTTGCACACTTACGAATATAAGAGTTTGGCTTCTTGGCCTCAATACTTATTTTTCGAGAGGAACCAGCAAAGGAATTCTTCCACATATACCATCTCCATACCTCCTTTCACAGTGTGTTAGGGCCTAAATCTACCTCAGGCTAAGAAAGGCAGGTCTAGGGTAGCATCAAACCATGCTTAACCTGGTAGCTAGCCCTACCAGGTCGGGAGAGGGCTCTCTCCTTGTCAATCCCAAAGAAAATATGACAAGTAAGGCTTGAGATGACTGATATGAATACTAATTTTAGGCTAGGTATGTTTGCTCAGAGGATTTTGTTTGAATTTAATGGTTGGTTGCTGGATCAGATGGGGAAGGCAGCTTTGGGTCCGGGAAATCAACTCAGATTTGCAGAGGTTTCTGTGGGTTGAGGTAGGCAAGTGTTTTAGCACTTTGAAATGAATGTGATGGTGAGTCTAAAGACTGGTGAGGAGTTGGAAAGGGCATGCAAATGTCATGAGTCCTCTTCAATAAGCAGAAAACATTTAAAACTAAATAAACCCTAAGGCAGAGCACTGAAACACCAATGGATTCCACCCTTTAATCTTGATTCATTTAGTTATGAAAAAAAAGATAGATGATGGCACATGTACACATAATATAAAATGAATAACGCAAGAGAAAACAATGCTAATTCACCTTACCACAAGAATCCCACAAAATACTGCAAAACCCTGGTCCATTTCCTTACCAAACTGCAAAAGTGATGTACAAAGTAGCTCAATGCATCCACAAGAGTCCAACCTTGACAAATGACTAAGAAAGTACAAGATATAAGCATCAAACCACCTATGCTCACCATTAGGGGTCGAATCCATGAGTCAAGGAGCTGTTTCAACAAGATCTAAACTAGGAATTGAAAAATAGGCAGTGGAACAACTTGCCTCTAAAACTATGGAAACTGATTCATTCATCCTTAAACCAACTCTAACCTGATGTATCTACCTCCTCAAGTCATATTTCATCATATTTACATCATAGTACATCAAGTTACAAAATATTACATCATTAATTGACCAAGAGAGAAGAAAAAGTCAAATTGACAGCAAATTGGGTGAAATTCTGAACAAATAGGCAAAACTGGCAAATTTTTCTCCTATGCGTAGCACCACTGATTTTATGCATAATGCTTTTTCCTAGCCAGTTTTGGAAGGCTTCCCGAAGTCCAATTCAAGTGCAGAATCGATCATTGGAAAGCTTGGTGAGTATACTTTCTGGGACAACTTGAATTTTTTGATTTGGAGTCCATTTGCCCCTCCAAAAATGAAATCTCCCAATATTGCTTCCTGTGTGGCAAAAAAGTGGCAGAGAGGGCACTGTTTGGGTGTTTTTGGCCCTTTTGGAGGTGCAGAACTTGTCAAAACTTCTCAACCATTTTTTAGCATGAATAGCTTTTCATGGTGACTTTAAAAATGTAATTTTTTTTACAAATGGAGCCCCCCATCAAAAGCGTAGCACCGGTGGCGCTATGAACCTGCTGAAAAAACCTGTTTTTTGCTTCAAAAATTCTAAAAATGACAAAAAAATAACCAAATTTCTTGAAATTTGGCATGAGTGATCCTTTTTATGTGCTATGTTGGGCCAATGATGCTTCGGCCAAGATCTTGATCTTATCTTGCTCGTTTTTGCTTCTCAAAGCTCTCTTTAGTTTAGCCTTTAACCTCTTCACCCTTGTTTTGCAAATTTTATTCCAGGTTAAGTAGTGATAGGCCATATGGCGCAACATTTTCTTCTCCTTGTTAGCTTTCTCAAGAAATTTCTCTAGGTGAATGTTTGTCCTCTCTAACCATTATTCCCGGTCAGCCTCAATTTATTACTCAAGGGGTGTCATTTTGATTTTTCTTCTTTTTGTCGCTTGCCCATTTTCTCTAATTGTTTGCGGCTCCATGATAGTTTATTTGTCCTCTAGTTGTTTTTTCTCCTGCTCAAGGAAGTTAATGATTCATTTGATCCTTTCAAGGTCAAGTGACAATGCTTGGATTTCAACCTCTTTTTATTTGATGATCATATCTTCGAGTTTTGAGCTTTGAGGTTCCAAGTCAATGTCATCCTCATCAACCAAGAAAAAATCTTTGTCTTTCCCTTCAGTAGGGACTTCATCATGCACTTGTTGATTTCCTTTATCTTTATACTATACCAGTTTAGGTAAAGAATAAGGCAAATCCCCTTTCATCCTTGATGAATATAGGATTTTCCTGTGGTCTGGTGAAGAAAATGAGACCCCTTCCACCCTCGGTGGAGATAGTACTCATTTGGAAGCTGCAAAAAGTCTCCTGGTGCTGTTCTCATGAGTGAAAAACACTGGCATACTTGTAGTTTCAGTATCATGAACATTTGGTTGGTTTGAAGGCCATCTTACCTCTTGAAGCACCAATGGAGTCACCTGAGGGCCTTTGAAAATCTCATGTGCAATGAAGGTATCCCATGATATATTCAGCAAGCTTAGCTGATGCAAAACAAAAATTTTAATCAATGAGAAATGGTAAATGTTGCTAAACTGCTGAGGAAGAGGTTTCCTTTGCACATATAGAGCCATCTTCTCAATATTCCTGCAGATAAAGTATGGGAGGTTCATCATCCTCACTCCTGTGAAATGCATAAGCAATTTGACATGGTATATATATAGATGGGAAAACCTTCCCTCACAGGTAAAATACCTGATGATGAGTTTCATGAATGGAGCATAAATGTCCTGTAAGTATTTGAAAGGAAAAACCCTGCTGATTTTCCTCTGATAACTAGCCTTAATGTAAGGCTCATAATTCTCTCTGCCCACATGCTGCCCCTTATTCCACTGTTCACCTACATTAGGGATACCTGTTGCTGTTGCAATGGTTTCAGGTGTCAAGGTGAAAGAGACACTAGCAAGGTTCACTTGGCCATTGTGAAGATGAAGAACAAACAACCTAGCCAGCTCATGATGATACTTCACCCTTTCTACCATTTAACAAAACTGTTAACAAGTTGATGTTTAAAACAAGTTACTGCAAGAGGGAAAGCAAGTAATTATGTGAGAGTGGTGGGCTCCTCCCGGATATGTTTTCCTCCTTTATGTGGTTTTCTTGGTACATGAGCCTCTTGGGAAGAATCACTAACAGTTTCATCGTCCCTCTCATATGCTGAGTCTGTCTCCATACTTACAAATTTGGAGTGAAAACTGATGAGTATAAAGATATTTTAAAAGTATGAAGGTGAATACTATATGTAGGAAATGACTACTGTTTTTCTTTTGAGAAATGAGGGAATGATTGATATTATGACCGTAGATGAGGGATTTAATGGTGGAATGGATGTAATGAGGGAATAGCAAATAGGAATTATGGTTTTGGGAATGCATAGGGTTTAGGGTTTGATAATAGGGAGTGAGTGCCAATGATTTTGGGAGAGGGAAAAAGAAAGGAGTTTAGGGAAAATTAGTTAAAGGGCATGGGGTGTAGAAATATAATCAAAGGGGAATAAAAATAGAAGTAGACAATACCCTATGCAAATTTTGCAAGAAAAATTAGAGATAACTAGGGTTTAGTGTTTTTGACATGCAAATCACCACCATTGACGAAACATTGCTTGTCAGACAAGACGAGAAGCTTAACTTGCTGAGAGGTTAATTTTGAAATTGGAGGCAGAGGGAGGTGACGAAAATTGATTTGAAGCCCAACAGGTAGGTGCTAGCGCTGCCTCCTAGGTGCATAGCGCACTTTGTATGCGTAGCGCCTGAACAAAACTCAAGGCAAAACTTGCGCTAGGTGCATAGCGCTAGTGCCCAGGTGTGTAGCACCGGTGAAAATTCGAGTTTTTTTCTCAGTTTCTCCTCTTTCTCCAAAAAACATGATTTTTCCCTTTAGCTCACTCACTTGCACAAAATGAATACTTTCAAACACATAGAAGAGCTTTATATCCCCATGGCTTAATTTTTCATTTAACAAACCCACTTTTCTAAAGTCTTAGTCACTTTGCTTTAAAGACTCTGTTTTTCATTTGTAGTTTGACTCTTCTTGATCACTTGATGAACTAATGCATTGATGTTTTTGTTTCTTGCAGTGGCTGGAGTTGGCAAGGTGACCAAGGGAAGAAACTAGACTTATTACATATAGAAACATTGAAATTACATAAAATTTGTACATGAAATGGAAAAAATCCTGTTTTCACCTTCAAAATAGAGTTTTGAGGTAAAAACCATTTATGAAGCACATCATCAGTGAATTTATGATCTTATGAACTTATAAAACCTCCTCATGTGCCTGTTGACCTTTTATTAAGTTTTGGATGACCATGGTGGCAAACCCTAGACCTAGTGAGACCTAAAACCCTAAAACTATTGTTGCAAATGTAATGACACAAAATGATAGTAAATGAGTTAAACATGTGAAAGCAGGCTAGTAGGTAAATGCCATGAGGGAAATTGACAATGAACCACTACCATCAGTTGATCCATGACCTAATGGAATGCAGCTGATTGAATGGGACACCTAATATGCAAGAAAAAAGAGAAATTTGATCACTGACGGAGGGATGAAGATACCGACACTAACACAATGCACTTCACAACGCATTATTTTGTGAGGCTTCTTGTAGCATTTCTTGTACCAACGTATTACACAGTGTTGGCTCTCCAACATGCAGACCTCTAGCCTCTCCACATATAGCGTCTCCATACCTCCTTTCACAACAAACTTCGCAGCTCACTGTTTTGTGAGGATGCTTGTAACGTTTCTCTTGCCTTTGTATTACACTGCGTTGGCTCTCAAATATGCAAACCTCCGACCTCTCCATATATATACGACCACTCCTCTTTGGTACACCCACCTCCAGTTTCTCACACCACTCCACGCTGCCTGTAAACATTGCCCATACCTCTCCACACTGTTATAAAACATTACAACATTCCCTACCTGTAATATACACTGTGTGGCCATACCACTCCATGGTTACATGCTCTCCTCTGCTCTCCCATTACGCTGGCCCATTACTATGAAATATGTGATATTTAACTGTGATATCACAATTTTTTTAATATTTCAGTTAACCCCCCCATATATACCTCTGTTATATACATTAGAATTGTAGTTTTTTTACAAGCAGAAGTACAATTTCTTATAACGTACTGGAAGCAGAAGTACATTTCGTTTTTAGAATACACATTTTTTTTTAAATGCATTCATTGATATCTATTGTGGGAGTGGTTCTCACCGGCAAGGAGAACTATCCATAATGGTCACGAAAATCAAACACACTCTCATTTTTAATGAGCTGTGGAAAGGAGTGTGTGTTGGAGATAGAGATAAAGAACCAGAACAACTTACCTTAGACAAGAAATTCGCAATTTGGGAAAATAATAATAGCAAGGCTTATGCCTTGATTTCCACATTAGTAAATGAAGAGGTGAGTCACCATATTTTGCCAATTTCAAATGCTTTCAAAGGCTTGCAAAAACTGAAGGAACTCTATGACTCACACTCTGCACTTGAAGTTGTTCAACTCATGATTAAATTGTTCAGCCTTGATTTACAAAATGATGATCCTCTTGCTCTTGCATCAGAAGTAAAATCGATTATGCATGATATCAAAGTCACTAATGGTGAAATGGACATTCCTCTGATAGATTTTTTCAAGGCACTTTATCCCACTTAAATTATCTTGAGCCATTGCAAGAAAATGGAAACCTCAAAGAAATTACTTTTGACTTCCTTGTGAAAAGATTTGCTGGAAGAGAGAAATCTTTGGGAATAAGACAACTCCTAAGTCTTTTGAAGAGACTGTGTCTCTTGCACATAGAGAGAAGAATCTTGCTCAATATTCTTCCAGAGGAAGAGGTGGTCTAAGAGGAAGAAGAAGAAGGAATTTGAGAGGTAGGGGGGGCAGACACTCTCAAGGAGAAAAGTCAGATTTTGATTGCATACATTGCAATAGAATTGGATCACATGATGCATCCACATGCAAGTTTCCTTGGGACAAAATTGAGCAGGAAAGAAACTAACCCAAAGGTAAAACTAATGACAAAGAGAAAGGTAAAGCACCTGAATCCTCTCACTATGTTGTGGCACATTGTAATATTGGAGTAAATGAAGACTTATTTAATGATTCACTTACTTCTTGGAAAAATGACTGGTTGCATCATGTTTTTTATCTCTCACGACTGAGGAGAAAATTGTTTTCCTTGGTCCACATCCACCAACAAGGACACTCCATTCATATGTTTGATGGCAAGGTTTTGGTGAGAAAAACATTAGATCACTCACTTGTCTTGATGGGAATATAAGAAGAAAGGCTTCTCAAGCTGCAAGGTACCTCTTCTCGTGCACACAATTTCTCATACAATTCTCATTATGAAGAAGGTACATTTCCATCAAGTTTATTATTTCATGCTAGATTTGGACACTTGAACTATGACAACCTCCGCTTGTTGAAGAAAAATTGTGTTACTGGTTTCCCTACAATTCCTAGGAAGCTTAAGCAATGTGATGCTTGCATTCTAAGAAAGCATAGCAAATAGTATTTTCATGATTCACATTCTAGAGCACATAGAAAACTTGAACTCATTCATTCAGATTTATGTGGTCCAATGTCCGTTCCTTCTGCAAATGGAAATAAAGACATGATGACATTTATTGATGACTACACCAGAATGTGTTGGGTTTATTTATTGAAGAAAAAATTTGATGCTTTTCAAACATTCAAGAACTTTCATACATGGATTGAAAATTATGCACAATCTCATATTAGCTCTATTCGCATTGATAATGGAAAAGAATACACTTCAAATGAATATGAAAACTATCTTCGCCAACATGGGATCAAACATCAAACAACTATGCCTTATAATCCCCAACATAACGGAGCAGCTGAAAGAATGAATATGAAAATATTAAATTGGTGCATTCCATGATGTTTTTCAACATTGAAAATTTGATGTTTGGGTTGATGCAGTTCAATGTGCTGTATATGTAAAGAATAGATGTCCATATAATGTTATTAGAAACAAGGCTCCTTATGAAATGTGGTATGGGCACATTCCTTCGGTAAAGCATCTTAGGGTCTTTGGTTCCACCGGTTATGCCTTGATACCAAATGTACATAGAAACAAACTTGGTGCAAGGAGTCATAAGTTTATCTTCTTGGGGTATTCAAACACCTCAAAGCATGCCGTCTCTATGATGAAGTCAATAAAAAGTTTGTTGTATCTAGAGATGTAATCTTTCTCGAATAATCCAAAGTTGACAATGTTGTTGAGACGCAACTTGATCACTTGGATAGATTCACAAATGAAAAATCATTTCAAGAATTTGATAATCAAATTCCACATCTTGAAGGGGGGATTCCTATACTGGATCAATCTGTGGAATCTTCTTCTGAAGCACTCTTTGCCCCGCATGAAACTCCAACCACTGATGATACTTTGAGTGATGTGATTGACAGAATTGGGAGACTCAATCTTGATTCAGTCCCAACTCAACCAACTGAGTAGCCTGGACCATCTCAAAAAGGTCCCCCAAAGTGGTTGACAAAGACACTTGAAAGTGTTCATCCTGATGAGGTTGGAAAGACATGAACTAGAAATTAAACTCGACAAAATGGAGGTGATGTAGATGACTTTGATTCACCCGTTGATATGGATGTTTCTTATGATTGTGAATTTATTTTTTCTACAGATTTTTAACCATCTTCCTTCAAAGAAGCTGCTTCTCATGATGAATGAAAAGAAGTAATGCAAAAGGAGTATGATGCCTTGATAAATAATGGCACTTGGAAGCTAGTTGATCCTCCATTGGGAATCAAACCAATTAGCTGCAAGTGGGTCTACAAGAAAAATTATAAAGTTGATGGCTCACTTGACAAGAACAAAGCTAAGCTTGTGGAAAAAGGTTTTGCACAGAAGGAAGGGGTCAATCTTGAGGAGACTTTTCCCCCATAGAAAAATGGGCTACCATCTGGACACTCTTTTCTCTAGCAGCTCAGAACAGTTGGAAAGTTCATCAAAAGGATGTAAAAACTACTTTCTTGAATGGATATCTAAAAGAGAATGCTTTTATGTCCTAACTTGAAGGATTTTCTGTAAAAGGACATGAACATAAAGTATGCAAACTTGTGAAATCCTTGTATGGCCTCAAGCAAGCAATGCGAGCCTGGTATGAAAAACTAACTAAGCGTCTTCTAAAACTCAATTTTGAACATTATGATCTTGATGATGAAACTTTGTTTGTCAAGAATGTTTGCAAAACAATTGTATATCTTGTTGATGATCTTTTGATGACAGGGAACAATGAGAGCTACATTTCATCCGCAAAGAAGGAATTTAGGAAAGGTTTTGAAATGATTGATTTGGGCTATGTTCATCACTATCTTGGTATTGAAGTAACTCAACATCTGAATTCCATGTTCCTTCCTCAAAAGAAGTACATTGGAGATTTGTTGAACATGTTTGGCATGGCAGAATGCAATCCTCTAACTACTCCAATGGAACAAAACTTAAAGCTCACATCCATTGAAGGAAAATAATTTGAGGATGAAACAAATTATAGGAAACTTGTAGGAAGTCTGAACTACCTGATTACTACTAGAGAAAACATTTCGTTTGTTGTTATAATCCTCTCTAGGTTTATGAAAAATCCTTGTGAGGGACATTGGTCTATTGCAAAAAGAGTTCTAAATTACTTGAAGGGAACTCAAGACTTTTGACTCAAGTATACACAGGTGGTCGACTTCAGCTTGATTGGATACTGTGATTCAGAATTCGATGGATACAAAGAAACTAGGGTATCTACTTTTGGTTATGCCATGAGTCTTGGATCAGGAGTTGTTTCATAGAGATCATGCAAGCAATTAGTTCCAACAAATTCCAAAATAGAGGCAGAATATGTGGTAGCAATTGAGGCAACAAAAGAAATTGTGTGGCTCAGGAAAATTCTAGAATATTTGCAGGTAAAACAAGTACATTCGACTACACTCATGATTGACAATATCTCTGCAATAAAGTTGGACAAGAACCCAAAGTTCCATGATCGAATGAAGCACATCAATACAAAATATCATCTGATTCGAAATCATGTTGAGGCCAAAAGAATCCATCTTCACTATTGTTCCACTAATGAGAAGATTGTAGACATGTTCACCAAAGCGCTTGGAAGAGAAAATCTTGAAAGATTCAAAATGATGCTTGGACTCACCAACATCCCTTAAGATTGTGGGGGGGGGGGAATGTTGACACCTAATCATAGGGATTGGGTGAACAATTGTAAATAGTGTAAATAATTAATAAGAGAAAATGAAGAGTCATTAGGAGATTAAACTCAACAATCACTCCCTCATGTATATAACTATGAACAACCCAAATGAATAAATATAATCTCATTTGAGGAGTTACCTCCTGCCCTCACAAATACCAATTTATTAATTGAATATCCAAGTTAAGGAGACAATGAATTGAAATCCTATAGAAAAATAATTGATAAAAGTTGAATGAGATATAAAACAGATATATCCAGACAATGTCATGTAACCAAGCATGAACTTAGTGACAATGAATAATCATGCCCCTTAGTTATGCCATGTCATTGAGTTTTATTATTAGTATTATTTAATTTTTCTTTATAAATTTTGCACTGATTGCATTGTAAGGATATTTATTCATTCTAGCCTGCAATACCTTCTCATAATTCTTCATTTTTGAGGTTCAAGACATAAGATGATATGGTCTTCTAAACATTGTGAAAATTTTGAAATAGTGAAAAGGTTTGACTAATCTATTTTAATCCTTTGTGGAATTGTGCATTTACATTGCTCCCAAGATTAACTTCTTGTGTTGTGATTCCCAAGATGATTTCTTTTTTGAAACTCAAAATTGTATAAGTAATATTTTTTATTATAAAATATGGGTCAATTTATTTTGTTCAGAATGATGTTGATAGCTTGATTGGTTACAATGTCAGCACTTGTGATTAAGATGTCATTAAGGTATCCTTGTAACATAATCTTTTCTTATACTAATTTTAGAATTTTGTTGATTCACATTTGGTATTAAATATTCTTATACACTAGCATTGCTTTGTTGATCATTGACAATATATTAGAGGCGCTTGGATTTTCAATGATTATTACTTTGATATATAAAGATGACCTTACCTCTACTATATTTTCATATTTCTAATTTGTGATATCTATTGGGTATGTATTGTTTAATATCCCAACTTGTTCTTTTATATCTTATGACTCTATAATTCAACAAGATCAATCATAATTTCTTCATATATCATTTCTGGCTAGGAAGTCACTTTAACTCCATACATAGTGACTTGTTTTCAGTTTTTAGCATCTTGATTTGAGCAATAAAATTTTGATTATGGCTAGTGAGAGAAATTATTAATTTTTATCAACAAGTTTTCCAAATATTTTTAATGATTATGTAACTTTTGTAATGACTTATGGCTATCTGAAAAAATCACTTTTAAGTATTTATGTATTCCAATGAAGGAGTAAAGTCATACAATCTTATCTTATAGAAAAATGTCGTGAAATCCAATTACAATCCAAAATAATATCGATATCTAAATCAATGTCACAATAAAAATATAATTATTATTTGTTACTAAAAAATAGTTTATTTCATATTTTTTCAAATTAAAAATATCGCTGTGTTCAAATATGCTTAATTCTAAAATTAATACTCATTTGAACCAATCAATGCCAGATAATCTATTTATTATTTATCAATGCCAAATAATCTATTTATTTAGAAAACAATACTTTCAATAGATCCAAAGTGCATATTACATTGATATTATTTTTCAATAAAACTCTAACAATTTAGAATAATAATTTTATTTTAAAAATTCATGAATATTTCAAATACAATTAAATAAAATACAAAATACAAAAAACATTTATAATATTATTATTAATTTCTTAACGATTATCTCAAATGAAAATATATATATATATTTTTGTCGACCCTTGGGATGTGATTAGGATGTTATTAAGGCATCCTCATAACATGGTATCTTCTTATAATAATTTTAGACTTTTCTTGATTTAAATTTGGTATTAAATATTATTTGTATACGAGTGTTGATTTTTTGATTATTGAAAATATATTAGAGACACTTGGATTTTCAATGATTGATACTTTGAGATCCGAAAATGTTCTTACTTCTACTAAATTTCCATAATTCTAATTTGTGATCTCTATTGGATATGTATCCTTTCTTTTTTCTATATGTACTTTTATATCATATGACTTTTAAATTCAACGAAATCAATAATCGTTTATTAGTCCCTGCCCTCCGGGCCTGGCAGGGACTATAACAATCGGTTTTGGTCGGTTTCTATTAGTTGGACACAAGAACCCATAAACAACGGAATTCATTAACCTAAGTTTCAAGTTTATATTCCATAAATCACTTTTTTTTAACCAATACGAAATTCCCACCGCTATTTTGACCACTAAGAATTTTAACGATCTTATTTGGCCTCATATCGAGGCCAGGATCTGGGCAAACTTAGGATAAATCTTCATTTAACATATGGATTCAATCAATTTTTTGAACATGGAAACTAATGCTAGCATTGCGTTAGCATTAATTCGCTAACATTAAATGTTAAAGTGATATATCAGTGAACTAGAACTACTTTATAAGTTTCGCAAGTGTGCATGCATGTTGAGGTGCCCATCGTTGAAGTTGGCAGTTGGTGTGGAGCATATGTGCTGTCGAGCATAGGGGCGGTGATCGCATCTTCATAAGAGCCGACCTGCGTGGGAGTTTGCCATGCCTGCAAGTTGACCGAACCCGCTATCTGCTGTCCGATTTCCCCTCTTTTTTTGCAGATTCGATTGGTGCAGACTATTCACAGTTTCGATGGAATGGAAGCGGAACGACAGCTCCTCAGTCTCGGCCGGCAGCTCCTCAGTCTAAGATAGACACATCCAAAGGTACACATATACATACGCTCTGTTACTGTTCCTAAAATACATTCATGTGCATATTCCTAATATATATTCCTAAGCTCTATCAAAATGATTACCTGAGGTTTTGATGCAGGTGCAAGAAATTCTTATTAGGCATGCCTCAGATGTTGTCCGCACTGATACGATTCCTCCCTGCCCTGTTCTCGCTCCGTCGCGGGAATGGGCAGGGTATTCTAGGCATCGTATAAAGAAATATCTTGCAATCGGCGGTCTCTGTAAAGTGCCAGTATGCAGAGGTAATAGAGACATTCATATTTGTACTATAAATAAATAAAATTAGCAAAATCAATTTGATGTACTGCCATTCCAGATTAACTTGTAACAAATAACAGATTCCATTCCATTTAACTTGTAGCAGACATTAGATTCCAATTTATAGGCTGATCTCTCCTTTCTTGTGTGAAAAATACTTAGTTTAATAAAGTTAAAAAGAATTGAACGAATCCCAAATTTAGCAAGGCCAATGTTTCTAACGTATAAATAATAACTCCATCGTAGGAACAGCTCTGCATTTCATGTTTTTTTTTGCATTTTGCAAGATTTCGAACACGACAGAAATGTTCAAAGGACATTCATCAAGATTAAATTTTACTTGGCAGCCGAGACATTCTAAAGCTGAAATACCTTTGGATTTGTTGTCTCTGTGCCTGCTAAAGCCGAAGCAGCTGTGGAAGCAGGGGGGCATTTCCACTGTCTTTGATTTCGCTGTGAGAATGAAGACACAGATGGCAGGGAAGAAATACAGCGAACAAAGACTCCATGCAAAATGATATAAATTTGCATAATATTTAGAATGGGAACATAGCATTAGACAAGAACATTTTGAAACGTACCGCTGGAAGCCGTGGCCTGGAAGTCGAATTGGGGACTTAATAAATCGCTGCTGCTTCTTCTTCTAGATTGCTCCAGAAGCTCTATGCTGCTCCTGCGTCAATGGTTCAATTCGTCCGAATGTGGTTTTCATTCGTTTTCTCCACCATCCCCACGGCCATTTCTCTGTCAGCACTCCATTTCCACACTCGGCACAGAAGTCGCCCTCTTCCATTTTGAATCTGCGGTTCGATTCACTAAGCGTTCTGCCAGCCTGCATGGGCATTTGAATGCATATTGACCAAGTGTCGTGCTTTGAGGGTTGTGGATTTGCCAGCTGTCATCGGAGCGTGGAGTAGCAAGATCACCCTTTCTTGCATGGAGTCGTGCCCTTCTGGATCCGGTGGTCAATAATACATGAATGCAACATTCATATAAAAATCTATAGAAGGCGGAGATTTACATTAGAAAATAAAAATAATCACATGTAGTTCAGACCATCAGAAATCAATTTGCAAACGAATCTCTAGGTAACAAATTTCAAATGGTCAAAAGCAATAATAAAAGTATTTTACTATGAGGTTGAATTTCTATTGAATTGAAGACACATGTTTATTAATTTTAGAAATTAGATCTATATTACTAATTTGCAGATCCAGCGAGAACGTCTACAAAGCCAATTTGAAAGTTCGAAAAGAGCTGGACACGAATATTTTACTATGGAGAATTTAAACTGCTATATATGCCTTTGAGCGCAAAAACCGCAAGGATGCACACAAATAAAAGGTAAGCTACACTAGAAAAGATGATGAATCTAGGGGAAACATAGACATTTTGGATATGAGAAAAAGATCTTTTGAAATTAGAAGAATTTGCACGTGGAATGGAAGACAAGCTTCGCAAACTTATGTCGTGCAAGCAATACTACAAGTTGCTTTCAATGTTCAATATATTTCGATCAGTCAACAATGGCATTAAATAAACATGGTATAATTTGGAAGCCGAAAATCTTTAGAAATTATAAAATTTTCAAGCAGATACAGGGTTTACCTCTCCAGATCTTGTGTACATACGCCCACTATCTTTGCTATTTCTCTATTTGAGATCATGAGGGCAAACTATGAGCAAGTACCACAACACACCCCTGCCTCTTATTTCACTGTACTATACTATAGCATGCAAACTACCTTTTCCGCCTCAGATATTTACCATGCACTCACTGAAATCAAAATATAGCACTTCTATTCTACTTATACTGTTGTCCAGTGATTGTTATGTTGGGAAAATGCCACAATCAAGCCGCTACAACGCATCCCATCTGAAGACACCGATAGCTAAGGTGCTTTCAGCTGCTCACAAGATCTTCCACTGCTCCAGATTCACTTGCAGAACCATCTCCACAACTCAGCCTTCTTACTCTATGCTGCTCCAAAGTCACTGATTTTTGGCCCAACAAGTCTTCTTCTAACAGTGGATTTGCTTCTCCAATATCACTGTACTTAGGGCAAAAAATAAAAGCAACTCACAGTGGGTTTGTCGCATCATGTACCACTGTATAACAACTTTAATGCATGTTGTTCGCAACTTTGTTCATGAAAAGACTTCGAGATCTACGACAATTATGCTTAGCGAAACAATAGCAACTATGCTTCGCGATACAAGAGCAACAACCGATGGATTGATTTATGAGCAACAGGCGTCCCGACGGAGGAGGCAGCAACCGCCACGTTTCGCTCATGCGAACGACCGCGAATCTATGGTTTACGGGCATATACGCTGCGGGCTGGGGCAGGGACTAGCTGCCCCGCAGCCCGTCTTGTTTATAGATGAAATAGTCCTTGCTAGTAAATTGTTCTAATTCTACACATTATTACTTCTTTTTTCCTTTTAACATCTTGATTTGAACAATCAAATTTTGATTATGGCTCGTTAGATCAGAAATTGTTCATTTTTATTAACGAGTTTGCAAAAATCTTTTAGTGATTCTGCAACTTCTGTATTGAGTTATGGTGAGTTATGGTTATTTAAAAGGACCACTTCTAAGTCTTTAGTCTTCCAATAAAGTCCTACAATCTTACCTTATTATGGGAAAATATCATAAAATCTAGGTAGAATCCAAAATTATTTCAATATCTGCGCAAATGTCACAATAGGATTATAAAAATATAATTATTATTTGTTATTTGGAAATTGCTTATTTCATATCCTTTTTGGATTAAAAATATCACTTTGGTGAATGTAATATCCATCGGGTAAGCTTAGTGTAAAAATGAATGGGATTAGAAATATTTTACTGAATTTTCTAGCATCTATTATTCTCAATCACTTATTCCATATCCATTAACTAATTATTAGATAAAATCATCGTCATTACATAAAGTAACTCTTAGAAATGAAATAGCGAGTCACATAATGCAAAATTCATTGTTACCACATATTAACATAAATCTCTTTGTTGTAACCTTACATCATTATCACTATCCATCTAATTAAGCTAGTTAATCACATTTTTGATGATGTAAGTGCCAATGTCATGGAAGCAAGAAACATTATTAGAATGACATAATAGGAAAAAACATCAATGGACATTGGTATATCTTGGAAACCTTGAAGGTAAAAACCAACAAAAAATTATTTTATTAAACGTTTCGTGAGGGTGTTCACCCCTCACTCAATGGCAGTGAGGGAGGTCATCCCTTAGCCATCGTTAAAAATATTACAAAAATATATTTAATTCAACCTAAATATCTAGAATCCATTACATTATTCATGTCATTAAAACATTTTACCTCACAATTCCTCGAGCATTGCGTCTTTAGTTTTTCTCCGTAATGTATTATCCTCCAGTTGGAAATCCCTCAATCTAGATGGAGCATTAGTTTATTGTTTGTCATAATTTTAAATATAATCCATCCTTCGCATAAGTTACAATCCTTTCCTACAATAACTATCGTCAGCAAACTCTAACATTATGATTATATAAAACATTTATCAATCCCAAATAATAATTCTCTACTATTTATACTTTAAACGTCTTTTCATGTTCCACTTTCTTGCACATGAATTAATTAAAAGTACATAATTTCACCAACATGCCTATTTATACATGCATGTGTAAGGCTATGACACATGTCTACTCATCTATCTACACTTCACATGCGTTATAAGAAAATAAGTAGATACATTTTACTTCTTCCCACAAGAATATGGTAATATTTAAAAGATTCACCATGGTTATTAGGGTGGTATTTAAAATAATCACTATTGGATTTCACAAGAAGAGGGAAATATTTCCAAAAGATAAACACCATAACTACTATTATTTTCTTAAAAGAAAACTAGCACAATAGCTATAATCTTTGCGCATGCAAATACATATTATTTTTCAAAAGAAAGTTATCACAATAGCTATTATTTTGGTGCATATGAACACATATTCTCTTTCAAGAAATATAACACAACTATATTTTCTTTGCATACAAATACATATTAATTTTCCAATAATTCTAACACAATAAATATTCTTATTTGCATGCAAATACATATTTCTTCTTCAAGAAAACTAATGTAATAGCCATTATTGTCTACATACACATATTTTACTTCAAGAAAACTAATGTAACTGCCATTATTTTTGTGTATGTATACACATATTCTACTTCAAGAAAACTAATGTAATAACCATTATTTTCTGTGTATGTATACACATATTCTACTTCAACAAAACTAATGTAATAGACATTTTTTTTTTTTTTTGTATGTATACACATTCTACTTCAAGAAAACTAATGTAATAGCCATTATTTGTGCACAGAAGAACATTACTTATCTTCTTCGCACATGAATTCATGACAAGTTTTTCGAAAGTTAATATATGTAACACATACCTCAAAATTATGATATGCTTGATTAACCTTATGGTCATCTCTAACTTTTCTCCAGTATACACTTCCATGTTGGCATATGGATTGCTCTCAACCAGGGTCATTTAGATACATCAATGACTTGGAGACCAACTTGATACCATGCATGTAAAACACTATGTCGAACGATTATTACTTGTCCAAACATTAAGTTGAACGATGGTTACTTGTCCATGGCATGATAAATTCTCCATGGGACGCACTATGCATGACATGACCCTTTGACTCTTTGAAAGGGTGTTTTAGACTGCTTGATGGCAAATTATAGCAGTGACTAGGCTTTCTGCCTTCATTCTTTAATCTAGTTAAAGTGGTAGTTTTTTCTATACTTAACACCAACACACACTTTTAATATTGCTTGATGTGCTCAACTCTCCGTACCACATAAGGGTGTTTAATATAATAACCACACTCTTTTCCAAAGCATAGATTCATGGTGAATACATGATGAAAAGGTGGGTTTTTTCTTCGTTCCAACCATAACAAATCCCCATTTTTTTATGAATGCGAGTTCCATTTGATAGGGCCTATCAAATTTTAGGGTAATTGCAAATAAATCAAACCCTAACTACTTCTTGATATTAAATATAAATTATTAATATTTTATAAATGTCAAATGGAAATATTATAGTCAAATATACTTAATTCTAAAATTAATAATCATTTAATTAAATTAATGTTAAATAATCTCTTCATCTTTTATTAAAAAAAAACAATACTTTGAATATATTTATTCTAAAATTAATAATCATTTAACCAAATCAATGTTAAAATAATCTCTTTATCTTTTATTTAAGAAAACCAATCCCTTTATTTTTTATCTAAAAAAACCAATACTTTGAATAGATCCAAAGTGTGCATATAACATTGATATTATTTTGCAATCGAACTCTCTAACAATTTCTGAAAATATTTTTGTTTTAAAGATTCTTGAATACTTCAACGACAATTAAATAAAATACAAAAAAAATATTTATAATGTTGTTGTTGTTGTTGTTGTTGTTATTATTATTATTATTATACTTGTGATTCAGAATTAGTGTCAACACTTGTGATTAAGATGTCATTAAGATATTCTTATAACATGATTTTTTTCTTATAATAATTTTAGAACTTTCTTGATTGACCTTTGCTATTAAATATTCTTCATATATTAGTGTTGTTTATTTACAATATATTAGAGACACTTGGATTTTCAATGGTTGGTAATTTGACATCTGAAGATGTCATTACTCTTTAATTTGCACATTTCTAATTTGTGATCTTTATTGGATATGTATTGTTTATTTTCTGTACTTGTATTTTTATATTTTATGACTCTCTAATTAATAGGATCAATCATCATTTCTTCTAGATCAAAGATTTCTGGCTATTCAGTTGTTCTAACTCCCCATATTGAAGCTTCTTTTCACTTTTTAGCATCTTGACTTGAGCAATAAAATTTTGATTATGACTCATGATATGAGAAATTATTCATTTTTGTCAACAAGTGTGCCAATTATTTTTAGTGATTCTGCAACTTTTGTATTGAATTATTGTTATCTAAAAGGATCATTTCCAAGCCTTTAGGTATTGTGATGGAGTAAAGTCCTACAATCTTATCTTCTTATAATTTTGATTGCTACTTGTGAGTTGAGATATTATTCATTTTTATCAACAAGTTTACCAAAAACAATTAGTGATTTTGGAACTTTTGTATTGACTTATGGGTATCAATTAAATCACTTCTAAGCATTGACTTGTGGTTGTCTATTAGATGACTTCTAAGCCTTTAGGTATGTTAACTAATCCTTCAGGGTTTTCATTGTACATTATTAGTGTAATTAATTTCTATTTTTTAGTTAACAAGTTGTTCAAACATAACTGTCTAGTACCGATATTTGGAATGCATAAATATTTAAATTTCTCATCTCAATAACACAAGTTTTCATTGTGGAGTTTATTCTGCCCTATTTACAGTGGTATTAGAGCATCATTGTTATTCATAAAATCCATGTTCATGTTGGTCGTATGAGTGTAAGGTTCATGTTTTGAACCTTTCTTGGCGTGGAGGAGACACTAGTGTGAACTAAACACAAACACATAGGCGTGAGATACTTGGCATTCAGAGTCCGATTGGGTGATCAAGTTATGTGTAAATTAGAGGCCTTTGTGAGTTGGTAAGAATGCTTTTCACGGGGTCTTAATTCTTTGATAGGACATGCAAATATTTAATCAGACTTTGTCGTAAGCATTTTTTTGTCTATGGTACCCACATGTGTTGGCTGATTCCATTTTGATATCCCTATTCACACCCATTTTCTGATTCGCTTCTGATCAATACCTAATACGACTCACCCTTCCTTCTAATCTTTCTCGTTCATTTGTTGCTAATGATCTTTGGAAACATTTGCTACATTTAAGACGACTATTGGTAGATTCATATATGTATCATACTTGCTGAGATTAACCCTCGTCCTATGGCTTGATCAAACCCTCGCAAGAAAATTGTAGTATATCTGGGAAGAGTGAAGGGCATAAGTCATTTAGTTGGCGTTGGTGAGAAAAACAAAGAAAACAATAGCCAGGTATGTGCACATTAGCCAATCAAACTCAATGAACAATTGAAGGACATCATGTAAATATTTCCAATTGGATTTGCATGAACAATTGTAGTAGATACTATTCCAAGTTTACAGTGGGGAAGTAGACAATTCTAATTAGAGTGTGGGAATAATGCAACGATTGGTTTGAAGTTGTCTCTAGAGATTTGAGTAGACTTAGTTGTATATATGTAACAAAGTTGAATAAAGTGGTGAAGGTAAGCAACTCAGTTTATGTGTGAGGGCAGTTTCATTATTTTCAGAATAGGCAGTTTCTTTTTGGGACATAAAGTTATTCAATTTCAGAATAGGCATGAGTTGAATCTCAAGATATTTGATATTTAAAGTTTGAAGAATATCATTAGTTGTGATTTTTTGGATATATGATTTTTTAGAAATTTTTTGAAGTTGAAACTTATTGGTTTCCAAATATTATAATAGATATGACTTCTTTGATATAAATAGTGGGATTTGTGCTCATTGGAAAAGAAAAATATCGAGAATAGTTTCAAAAGATTAAAAGTGCTCTTGTTTTTAACGATTTGTGGGAAGTTTGTCAAAGAATAAAAGATAAATATGTAAAGAAATTACACTGGAGCCACCTGATAATGAGAAGCAACGTGCAATTTGGGAGATAAATGATAACATGGCATATGCATTAATAAATGCATTGGTGACAAAAGAGATAAGTCGATATATAGTTTCTTGTGATACTACATTTGAAGCATTACAAAAGTTGAAAGAACTTTATGATTCACATTCAAAACTAAAAATTATTCAGTTGTTGTTGAAGTTTTTCAATTTGGAGATGAAAAATAATGATCCATTGAAGGTTGCCTATGAAATAAAATCTATTTTTCATGATATAAAATCCACTGGAATTGAAGTAGATTTACAACTCACAAATTTTATAAACGTTATTCACCTTGTCTATTCACACTACTTGGAATCTCTCCCAGCTAGTGGGAAATTGAAAGATATTACATTTGATAAAATGGCGAACAACATTTTTGAGAGAGGAAAAGGCCTTTGGGAGGAAAGATAAAATTATACCATAGAAAATTTATGACTTGCACAAAAATATAAGAAGTCTCATGGTGAAACTTCTAAAAGTGATACAAGTACTAGAGGTCATAGTAGAATAAATTATAGAGGTAGGGGGAGAAAACATAATGAAGGAGATAGATAAAAAAGAAATTTTAATGATAAACCAGTTGTCAAGTGTTTTAGATGTGGTAAAATTGGTCACAATACCGCTAATTGTAAAATTCCTTGGGAGAGAGTTCGTGAAAGGATAGAACATTCAAATGAAAAGAAATATCAGCCATGATCTAGATTTAAACAGGAATGAAAGAAATTATAGATACAACCATAAATACAAAGATGCAGTAGAAATAACACTTCACTTCATTAATATCAAATACTAAAATATGCTTACAAACAGAAATGGAAATAAACTAGCTCAGGCGATGGTAGTTTATCTCTGAGGAGAGATTTGGCAGCTACATGCCTCGGAACTGTGTTACAATGAGGCTCGAAGGCCTATTTATTGTTGAGAAACAATGGAAAACCTTAAACATCCAAAGGCCTAACCCTAGGAGATGAAATGACAAACTATGGGCCTCGTTTGGGTAAATTGGTACATCAATTTCCTAGGGTCGTAACTTTGGCATGTGGTCTCCGTTTGATGTGCACAATACCTCGTTAGAAATATCTATCTGAGGACTACAAATTTTGAGAGAGGAGCATAGGTCCATGACCCATGTTGCTCCCGGTTTTCCCAAAAAACGTCTTTTAGGGCCTCAAAACGGCTCCAGAAGTTCAGGACCCAAAAAAATGCCAAAAATTGTAAGTTGTGCTACAATTAAGGAAACTGAAAAACTAAAAGAGACAATTATGGGGGTCCAAGTGGGATAGGCAGCTGGCCACCAACATCCACCTAGATCATTTCTCCCCCCTTAGGAAGAAATGGTCCCCATTGCGTTGAGTGCCTCCATGAGATGGGGAAACTTCTGTTGAAATTGGTCCTTAGTGAGTTGTTATGCAATATCTGATGTGTCCAATAATGGTGGGAAGCATGGTTGAGGGTGGTCCACATTGAACACTCGGTGCAAGCCAAGGAATGGAGGAATGTTCTGCTCCAAAGAATTGTTTCCCACAACCTTGGTAATGGTGTAGCAACCATATCGGAGTGGTCTGAGCTTCCAATGGGCTCTTGTAAGGTGTTCTTTTTGCAAATGCAACTAGACTTTGTCACCCACTTGAAACTCTTGTGGCACCCAATGTTCATCATGTCGTTGATCGCTCTTGGCATTTTCCAGAATGGGGCGATAATATTTCTGCTTGTTAGGTAGAGGTGCTCTAGGAGTCAGATTGAACCAATACTTGACCTAACAGTGCAATGATACCCTTGTTGGTGAGGAGAAGATGTCCCTGTCTTCTTTCATGACTGTATCCACTTGCTTCTGATACGTGGAGGAACCCTTCTGGGAGATGATCTTACTGTCTTTCTTAGCAGAGATCAAAGAAGTGGTGATAGGCGGGGCTACCTCCAGTATCTTGTATAATGAATTACCCAAAGAAATAATAACAACATGAGGCCTTGACTCATACACAACATGTCGCTTCCACAAGTATGGTTAGCCTAATAATACATCACAAACATCAAGAGGTGCAACATCACACAATACCTCATTTGTGAAGGGCTTGATGCTGTAGGGAAGGCGACACTACTGGCGGACTTGAAGATCTTGTCCTTAGTGAAGCCACCCGATATTGTACGGCTGCAGGTGTGGTGTAGTCAGTAGGCTCAAACATTTCATTCCCTTTGTTGAAATGAGGTTCTTTTGGCTGCCACTACCAACAATAAATTGCAGCGTCGAACCCTTCACCCAAATTTATGAGTGGAAAAGATGCTCCCCCTCCTTTGGATCTTTGGGCTCATTCCTCTGGATCGTAGTGGTGGAAACAATGGTGTTGGGCTCTGCATCAATGATCTACTTCCCTTTCTCATTCCTCTTATTGGTTCTGACTCAGGGTCGGAACATGCATATGATTCTGAAGCCTTCAACTCAGCCACTAGCGACTGCTTGGTTCGACACTCACTTGTGTTGTGAGTGGGGCTCTTGGGGAAGTCACACCACTTTCCTTTATCCTTCTTTGATTTTGTGGTGTTTTTCTTTTCTTACGGCTTCGACAAGTTGCCTTAGGTCACCTCGCCTTGGCTTTGTCCTTTGTCCTTTGGATTCACATATCCAAAGTCTCGCTTCTTCTGGTTAAACTTCTGCTTGATCTTGATAGCATATTGGTATGTTGTGCTGAGCGATGAGATGTCCAGGAACTCCATCTCATCTTGGATGTATCTATGTAAGAAACTGCAGTACTCGAGTACCAAATTTTTCTCAGAATCCTTGATGCCCAACTTCGTGTGCAGGGTATGAAAACATTGGTAAAATCTAGAACATCTTGGTCCCTTCCTTGCTACAGCATGGTCCACTTTATGTATTTGTCCTCATAGCTCCCAACAAGGTAGTATTTCTCCGTGATGGCATGCCGTAATGAATTCCAAGTAGGAGCGGCTGAAAATAGTGAGTTTGTACTTTCATCCTTCTACCCGTAGTAGGTTTCCCACCAGTCCTTAACGTGGGGGGCTGCTTTGAGAAGTGAAAAAGTGATCTTTTCTTGGCTAGAAAAATCATGAAGAGAAAAATATCCTTCTAGCAGATTTAACCATTTATCTACAATATTTGCATCTATCTGACCCTTGAGTAGGGGGATTTCAAAGTTAACTTGTACCTTAAAGGGTGTGGTGTTTCTAGACTAGCTGCGTTGCCCATGGGTAGTCGCTAAAGGATCTGGGCAAAATTGTCCATTATCGTGTTCCTTTGTCACTCGAGGGCTTCTTCGAGCAAGATTTTGATAGGATCTCCTACCCTCTCATATTTCTTTTCATCTGCCATGGGAGGCCATCGGGATTTGTGAGGCTAGTCATGCAAAGGTTTGACCAGTTCAAGCCCTAACTAGTTATATATTGACCTCGTTGGGGACATGAAAAGAAAAACAGAGAAAGAGAAGACTGCTCTAATAAAACTGATTTGAATTTAAATAGGAATGCAACAAATTAAAGATACAATCATAAATACAAAGATGTAGTAGAAATAACACTTCACTTCATTAATATCAAATACTGAAATATGCTTACAAATAGAAATGGAAATATACTAGCTTGGGCGATGGTAGCTTATCTCTGAGGAGAGATGTGGCAGTTACACGCCTTTGAACTATATTAAAATGAGGCTCAAAGGCCTGTTTATTGTTGAGAAACAATCGAAAAACCTATACATCCAAAAACCTAATCCTAGGAGATGAAATGGTAAACTATGGGCCTCGTTTGGGTAAATTGGTACATCAACTTCCCGGGGTCATAACTTTGGCATACGATCTTCGTTTGAGGTGCACAATACCTTGTTAGAAATATCCATCTGGGGACTACAACTTTTGAGTGATTAATTTTGGTCCAGTTTTCCCAAAAAACATTGTTTAGGGCCTCAAAACAACTCCATAAGTTCAGGACCCAAAAAACTGCAAAAAATAGTAAATTGTGCTACAATTAAGGAAACTTAAAAATTGAAAGTGATAGTTGTGGGGGTCCCACTGGGATAGGTAAGTTGCCACCAACATCCACTTGGATCAAGCCACCACCAGATAAGGGAAAATCACCAGAGTCTGCACATTACATTGTTTTCCATTGAAATTTTAATATTAATGATGTTTTTAGTACTACATTTTATTCTTGTCAAGATAGTTAGATTTTGGATTCATGTGCCACATGTCATATGAATTTTATGAGATATTTTTTTGAAACATTCAATGACCAAGTTGATGGAGTGGCATATTTTGCTAACAAATCTCAAGTTAAGCCTTTTTGAATTGGATCCATTCATTTAAAGATACTAAAGCTTAAAATTATTTTCTACATGATGTCCTTTACATTCCACAATTTCAAAGAAATCTAATGTCTCTTATACATATTTGACAGCAAGGGAATTCCATACATATCTTTGGTGGCATCATTGAGATAGGTAGAGCATCTGATCATACAGTTATTATGATCGGTGTTGAAGAAGCTACACTTTTAAAATTGAATGGCATATCATCTACTATGAATTCTCATGATAGCTCTACTCTTTTAGCACAACAAAGTGATACTTTATCTTCTAGTTTATTATGGCATGCATGTTTTAGTCACATCAATTATGATAAAATTAGAATTATGAGAAAGCAAGGTATCAAAGGATAACCTATGATTCCACGAAAGATGACACCATGTGATGCTTGTATTTTGGGAAAACAATGTAAGCAACATTCTCATAGCTCTTCTTCTATAGTTTACCAAAAAATTAGGTCTCATGTATTCAAATTTATGTGGACCTGTGCCTGTCGCAATTTCCAATGGAAATAAATATGTGCTGACATTTATTGATGATTACTCGAGAATGTGTTGGGTGTATTTGTTGAAAGATAAGTCACAAGTGTTTGAAGTTTTTAAAACCTATCATTTGATGGTAAAAATGAAGCACACTAGAATATAGGCATTCTTACAAATCATAATGGTGGTGAATATACTTCTCATGCTTTTCAACAATATTTGAAGGACAATGGAATCAAACATCAGACTACCATACCTTATAACCCACAACAAAATGGCTTTGCAGAACGTATGAATAGAACTTTTCTTAATATGGTTAGATCTATGATGTTTTTTAATAATGTGAAGTTGATGTTTTGGGGAGAAGTAGTTCTTTGTGCAACATATATTAGAAATCTTTGTCCTTTTTTGTTATCAACAACAAAACTCCTTATGAACTTTAGTATAATAGATTCCCAATTGTTAATCACTTCAGGGTTTTTGGATCTAAATGTTATGCTTTAATTCCTAAGCAACAACAGAATAAATTAGGTGCAATGAGTCAAAAATGTTTATTTTTGGGTTATTCTTATACTTCCAAAGCATATAGGTTGCATGAGGAAGAAAATAAGAAGTTTTTTTCTTTCGAGAGATATTATTTTCATTGGATCAGATAAAGATAATTTCATTGTTGATAGGAAACTAACTCATTTGGAGAAATTTTCATCCAAAAAGTTTATTTTGAATCTGATAATGATGTTCCACACACTGAAGGGGGGGTTCCCATTGTGGATTAGTTTGTGGTTTTTCCATCTTTGATTCATGATAATGTTGAGGATATTAATTTTTAAGAAAATTTGGAGGATAATTTTGTTTCTGCAAGGTCAAAAAGTGTTTTTGAGGAACCTGTACTTCAGGATGAGAAACCATCACAACCACTTCAACAACCTTTATGAAGATCCAGACATGCTCGAAAATTTCTAAGAAAGTATGATAATTTTGAAACAAGAAGGTCTTCCTTAGGTGATTTAGGTAATGTTTCTCATGACTGTGACTTTAATCATTCTACAATTAGTGAACTAGTTGTTTTGAAGAAGTTGCTAATTGTGATGAATGGAAGGATGCATTAGAGGAAATTTTAGCCTAAAAGTGCTCATGATATTTTCATGTATTTTCCATGTCATAATATGTAAACCAATAAAAATCATTGAAATTTAAAAATAGGTACACGTCCTAAATAATTTTAAATTGTTTAATTTGGGAATCCGTGAAATATTTTATTATTAATTTGGGTACTGATATAATATTTTATTATTAACTTGAGTATTCATGAAATATTTTATTAATGTCATTTACCTACTTTACCCAAATGAATTAGAATATCAAAAAAGATATTTAATGTCATGTAAATATTGATATTAGTGAAAATATATAAATTAAAAATGTTGGCCCATTTGACATTAGTAACCATGCCAAAAAAACCACAAAAAATTAATTAAATATAAATATATATAGACAATTCAATACAAAATATAAATATAGATAGTTATAGTTAAATAGTTAAAAGAAAATGCATTCCATAAAGAATGAATTACCAGATTCTTGCCAAAAAGTATATTCTGGGAAAAATTGTGGCTTTAGTAGACAATGTCGTTAAAAAAAACACCAAAAAAAATAGTTAAATATAAAATATAGACAATTAAACATTAAATAAAATTATAGACAATTAAATTGAAATATAAAATATATATAAACAATTATGTAATAAAAGTACCATATATTGAGGGAATTCGATAAAGTAAAAAAATAGAAATAATATATTAAAAATATTATTAAATCTCGTGCTAAAATATTGTGGAACATATATAAAAGTAAAGTAATAATGAAAAATTGTTTACATGATTTTTTTATTATTAATTTCTTGATTTTTCCTTAGGATGTCACTTTTAGGCTGAAATTTCCTCTAATGCAATAAAAAAGGAACATGATGCACTTATTGAGAATGGAACTTGGAGGTTAGTGGATCCTCCTGCTCGCATTAAACTTATTGTTTTCAAGTGGTTGTACAAAATTAAGTACAAAGTAGATAGTTAACTTGATAAATACAAGGCAAGGCTTGTAGCAAAATTCTATGCTTAGAAGGAAGGTGTTGATTACATAGAGACATTTTCTCCTCCAACAAAATGGGGCACAATTAGAACTTTGTTTTCTCTTGTAGCTCAGAATAGCTTGAATATACACCATATGGATGTTAAAACAACATTTGTTATGGTGATTTGAAGGAGGATGTGTAAATGTTTCAGCCATAAGGTTTTGCTGTCAAAGGAAAAGAGAAAAAGTTATGTAAGTTGGGGAATGCTTTGTATGGATTGAAACACACATCTCATGCATGGTATGAAAAATTAACTAAACACCTTCTCAAGTTGAATTATAAGTTATTTCATATAGATATTGCAACTCTTTTTGTTAAGAATATTGGAAAGTTAGTTGTATATTTAGTTGTATATGTAGATGATTTGATGATCATAGGAAACATTGATGACTATATAACATCTGTTAAAAGAGAATTATTAAAAGTTTTTGACATGATAGATTTGGGTCTATTGTATTATTATTTAGGGATTGAAGTTGGTCATAAAACCAAATATATTTTTATTTCTCAGATAAGTATATTGGACAATTATTGGACATATTTGAGATGCAGAATTCTAATCCTCTTGCCACTCCTATGGAGAAAAATTTGAAACTTACTTCCACTGAAGGAAGTACAATTGAAGATCCAACAAAGTATAAAAAACTTTTTGGAAGTTTGAATTTTCTAACTACTACTCGACCTGATATTACATTTGTTGTAGGGATACTTTATAGGTTCATGCATCAGCCATGTGAAGGTCATTGGAATGAAATGAAGTGAGTTCTCAAGTATTTGAAATGAACTCAAACATATGGCATCAAATGTTCCAAAAGTGTATATTTCCATCTCATCGTCTCTTCAAATTCTGATTTTGATGAAGATAAGGAGAATGGGGTCTATACTTTTGGTTATTTATTGAATCTTGGACCAACAACCATCAGTTGGAGATCACACAATGAATATGTTCCTACTGATTCTACCACCGAAGTCAAATATGTTGCAGCAGCTCAAGCCACAAAATAAATCATTCGGCTTTGGAAAATACTTGAAGACTTGTAGGAGAAACAAAATGCTTCAACTCCACTACTTATTGATAACTATTTTGCAATTTATTTGCCCATGAATCCCAAGTTTCATGATCGAAGCAAGCATATTAATACCAAATATCACTTGATTCGACATTATGTAGAGGCCAAAGTTATTCATCTGACACATTGTCCTACTTCAGAGTAGATCGTAGACATATTTAAAAAGGCACTGTGACGTGAAAAGTTTGAAAAGTTTAGAATGTTACTTGGCATGCCAGATGTCCCTTCCGATTAAAGGGGGAATGCTAACTAATCCTTCGGGATTTTCATTGTACATTATTAGTGTAATTAGTTTTTATTTTTTAGTTAATCAGTTGTCCAAACACAACTGTCTCGTACCAATATTTGGGATGTACAAATATTTGAATTTCTCATCTCAATAACACAAGTTTTCATTGTTGAGTTTATTCGGCCTTGTTTACAAGTTATTTCGATGGAGTAAAGTCCCAAAATCTTATATTCTAATAGGAAAATATTATGAAATTTGATTAGAATCCAAAATAATGTCAATATCTATTAGATACGTCAATAAATTGGAATATAAAAATAAAATTATTATTTGTTAAAGGAAGATTGCTTATTCCATAATTTTTTCTATAAAAGATATCACTTTGTTTAAATATACTTAATTCTACAACCTTATATTCTTATAGGAAAATATTATGAAATCTAATTAGAGTCCAAAATGATGTCAATATCTATTAGATACATCAATAAATTAGAATTTAAAATTAAAATTATTATTTATTAATGGGAGATTGCTTACTCCATATTTTTTCTATTAAAAATATCATTTTGTTCAAATATACTTAATTCTAAAACTAATAATCATTTGACCAAATCAATGTCAAATCATCTCTTTATCTTTTGTTAAAAAAAAATCACCTTTAATAGATCCAAAGTGCACACTACATCGATCTTTCTCTTGCAATCAAAATCAACTACAACCACCCTAGATCCATCTTAAATCAAGATCTACTGAGTGTCCAAATGATTAAGGAATTAATATTTCATTCCATAATGGATTTCCTCAAGCCTTTAAATAGGCTTCATCATAAAAAATACCATGGAAAACACCATGGGTAATGCAATACCATTGGCTTGTAAACCAAGATAATTTAATTTAAATTTACAATTTTATAGTTAAAATAATAATTATTAATTTTATTTTTTATTTTATTCATCGTAACCAATACCATGAGCAACGCAATAATGTGGCTTGTAAACCACAATAATTTTAAGTTTAATTTAACTTTATAAATTATAGTTAAATTATAATAATCAAAAATAAAATAAAATAATAATTATTATTATTATTATTTTTATTTTAATTATCAAGATATTTTCTCCCCGATATGGGTGGTAATAGATGGTCCTTAAGCATAAAGGGATACATGAAGAGGTGTGTCAAGGAAGTCTCCACTAACAAGTGGGAGCTGAAATTTCTAGAGTGTCACTTGAGTATAATGGGTGGTTGTTTGATTACAGATTCATATTGTTGGTTTTAGGTGGTGGACGATAAGATTATAGTGGGTATATCATATTTAGGTGTGCATGAAGGCTATTTGCCTCAACCATCCCTTGCCCCATGCTCAGGGATATCTAAGTTCTACAGTAATTCTGGCGGCAATGGCAATGTGTATGTCTCGATGGCGGAACAGGGTATAGTTGTTTTGGACCTGGGGACATTGTGGCCTGTCTAGGCATAGGCTAAATGCTTGGAGCTTGGGAGTACTGTAATCCTTTCAGGGTGGGTTTTTATCACATTGGATATCATTGTCTTTGGTAATTCTGGCCCATGGGTAATATTTTCACTGCTGGTTGTTTCTATTGTTCAAGTGTTGTTTGTTAGGTGGTCTCCTTTTGTCTTTGGTGAAGATCTCATTGGGGTCCCAGAGTTTGTAGGAGAGGCCATAAGAGGTGATGGTAGCTTCTCTAGGGGGTATGTGAATCATTCCTCAACTTATCCCTCTCTAGTGACTCCATGGAGTGGTGGGTCCAGTGTCTCAAGGTGGTTTTTTTAGGTTGAAGGGTCTGGGTGCTACTTGGAGCTCAAGGTCACTTGGAGGGGGTAACGTCTTAGGTTGTGGGGGTTTTATGGGAACCAGTGCCCATTGCTCCCTATTTAGTGGCCAGAGGGTGGTCATTTCCACTTCGGTGGATTTTCTTTTGGGTCACTTGGTGTTTTTTGTGCTGGTGTTTTCTCTTGGGAGGTTCTCAGGGTTGCTTCCAATTGTGGGCACTTTCGATGTGACTATCTATGGGCGTTGTGTGGGATATTTGGTGGGAGGTGGATGCTTTTTCAGCAAGGTTGTGCCTAGAGAGGTGCAGGTCATTAGGATCGATGAGTTACTCACCATGTGAAATTCAGGGATGTTCGCGAAGAGGTAGAAGAATAAACCACCAATTCGAATGGGAGATTTGATTACCTCCTCCATTTGATTCTTTGGAATCTCAGATTCGAGAAGTTACATTGTTGGTGGAGCAATTAGCTCTGGATAGGCACGATGACCGCAATGAGGTAATAACATTCATGAATGACCTTTAGCACAATCATTGGCAGATGATGGATAGGTTGGTCTCTCTTTGTCGTGGGAAAAAATAACTTTATAAATGCAAGACTGATTGGAAGGTAGATTAACACATATGGAAGCCCATGTGCATGAATCATTTCATCCTACTCCGTTGCCTAACAATGGGTCAATTTCTCCAGGTCCGAGTAATGTAGTTAAACAAGGATGAGAGTTGGGTACATTTTGGTTCTTGGAATATTTTGGTTAGTTTGGGCTATCTGTATGAGATCTATTAGTTTCATTTTGTTGTTGTCAATGTCTTTTTTATTATACCTTCTAGCCAAAAAGTTTGGTAGGAATGAAGCCATAAGCATTTTGAAAGAAAGTTTCTCACGATGTACTTTTGACTTGACTTAATAGAAATTTTCAGCTTACAAAAAAAAACTATCAAGATATTTACACTCCTTTTTTTACCAAGTTAAAATGTTTATGAATGCCATACTGGACTGGAGAGGGCCTATCGACGCAATTAAATAAAATTAAAAATAAAATTTGTTTTAATAATGTTGTTATTACTTCATATATATATATATATATATATACACACACACACACACACACACACAACTTGAGTGGACCTAATGGTTAAGAGAATGTGTTTCCTCCTAAAAGGTCACAGGTTCAAAACTATAGGGGTAGAGTATGTATTCCTTCGTAGACGTAGCAATCAAATCACTATACGGAGGTGGGTCCCTTATCCTACAAACAAGGGGGTCTCATACACCAATTTGGTGTCCCTTAAGAAATTGTTATTTTTTATTTAAACTTAAATAGCGTTGGATTTAAAGCTAAAGTGTGAATAAATTTTCATTAGGCAAAGTAAAATTCTCATTAGAATTTAAAAATGGGTGGCTTTGAAGTAGTCCAATGTGTGGTTACACCTAGTAAATTCGTTAGGGGTTTGCTTGAGTAGTTGGGAATAACTGTGGTCCACCTCAATTTCAATCCCTTGATTAACCCCAACGCATGATTACAACAATGGTCCAACCATTTGTCAAGTAGGTAAAACTTTCTCAGTTATTAATCCCAATTCAATCCATCCAAAACTATATATAACTAAAATATACTAAAACTAACTTTTTATTAATTCGTGCCAAGCAAGATAATTTATTTGTTGATCACTATTAGTTTAACATTGACCAATGCATGTTATAATGTTTAAGATTGAAAAAATATATTTATCTTTCAATATTATTCAAAAAAAACATTAAACATTTGATTGGAGCATAATTTGAAAGGTTTATTGTAGCTTTGCATAATACAATGCCATGTGATAAACACCTCAGAGATTTTTTGGGTTGCAATTTCATGCCATTGTGTTTAATTATTTGTGCAATGATTTTTTATTATTAAGTTTGGTAAGAAAACCACCCAAAATTAAAATCTTTGAAAAAAATCACATTTAGATAAATAACATATTTACCATCATTTATGGCCCATCAGGAGTAAAAGTCCACCATTATTAACTCATATTTAGGTAAATAACATATTTACCATCATTTAATACCTACCATAATGTAAGTATTTGCATAAAAAAATAAATAGATGGAAATAAGATGTAAATAAATAAAATCATTAGGCGTTACTATCCACCATTGTTTATTTGTTACTTAGAACTTTAATAAGGGCCTAGTCTAACTAATAGAGGAAATGGATTTTGGAATCCAACAATATAGTTTCTATCAAGATTGTGATTTATTGTTATTTAAAATCGAGTAGTCTTTAACAGCAACTTTTTGGAATGTTTTCCGTTCATTTTTCGATCTAATTTGGTTTCATTGAAATCACAAGTTTGACAGAAGAACTCTTCACGATCAAAGCCTCCTAGGGTTTTTGAGGGTGTTGAATCCATATGTGCACTGAAAAAATTAGTTTAAACAATACAAATAAAAAATTGACCACAATTGTTTTTGCGTAGATTTTGGCTAGAAATTTGTGAAAACTCCAAAATGTCTCACTTGAAAACTACTCCATTTAAAATACACTTTTGGATGCATAAATGGATTCAACACCTTGAAAAAATGTTGAGCCACTTCATATTTGCAAATTAAACAACTTAAACATATAATTTTTAAAAATTTGCTTGGGAAAAACCCATTTCATATATTAGTTAGGCTACACATTTTAATAAGCAAGAGTAAAAGTGTAAATATGCAAACTTACTAGTGGTCACTACATGCTAAAATAATTGATTAGTCCTTTCCTATTTCACATTGACTGTAACATTAAACTTTGAAAAAAAATATGTATGTATTTTTCAATATTATTGAAAAACTATTTTTCAACACATATCCATATCTTTTTGTAGTCATTTCCCTTAACTATGCTAAGTTTATATCAATTAAATTTAACTTCAAATATTATTTCAAATTGCATCCCACTAGCGGGTAAATCCCAATGGGGTTAGCTCGCTTCGGGTAGTTTGAAAAAAAAAAACAAAAACACAACATTTTTATTGTCTTAAAAACATCTGATAGAAAAAGATCTTGAAAAACATAATGTGGAAAATTGTTTTAAAAAATTTAAAAATTTTAAATTATTTTAATAGAAATTTGATGATTGAAATAAAAATTATTATAATTTTTTTTCGATATTAATCACATCAAGAAATATTTGCCAATGCCTTTCGAACCAACCAATGTGGTTCATCGTCAGGGAAGGATGAAGAATCAAATCATGATATCAAGTTATATAGATAAATAGATCATTCTAATGGCCATGTGGTTCATCATCAGGGCAAGATGAAGAATCAAATCATGGTAACGAGTTATATAGATAAATATATCATTCTAACAGCTATGTGGTTCATCGTCAGGGCAAGATGAAGAATCAAATCATGGTAGCGAGTTATATAGATAAATAGATCATTCTAACAACTATAAAGAAATGAAAGGAATTAATTTTCATAATTTAATTAAAGTCAAACATATATAACTAAATTATAATATTATTATTCTTATGACTAAACTAAAAATTAATTTTGAAATTGTAATATAAATGAATAATGATAGGACCAACCCAACATAGATTAACCACTAATTAAATGATATAAATAATGATTAAACTGTGGATTAGGTTATAATTAATGACTTGACCTCGGATGTTTCTGGAATCTGATGTGGTGGCAATTATGAGTGTAGTTATTGTCTTGTACTGTGCCTTGGGTTGCATTTCCTGCTCCTCGTTCATGTCAAAGCCTTCCCTCCTACTATCACTTGGTCATTTATGCTCTTTGATCCTTGTTGTCGAGGGTTTGCTCTTGTAAGGTTATGCTGCTTGTGCATGCAGCTACGTTGCAATTGTTGGGCGTGCTATTCAGGTTTTCTTTGTCTCAAGGTTTGGCTTTTACATTCACCTGGATAACTTATGGTCCTGGTTCATTATGCAAACAAAAATGGTCCTGTCACTTGTGTGAGTATATTCTTGTGCTTCTTCTGCAACTGTTTTAATTGGTCTTTGCTCCATAGTCTCTATTCTGGTATGAGGTTGTCTCGCTGGTAAATCTCAGTGGGTTTGGCATGCACTCAGGTTGCAAAACAATGGCCTCTCCTGTCTTCAGCTTCACTGTAGGTAACTTCGTCCATCCATGATTCAATTTTCTCTTTCCGTTGTTCTGCTTCTAATGTTGTTGCTCCTTTGTCCTAATCGATGTCTGGGGTTTGTGGCTCAATGGCCTATGCTATATTCACGTTGTGAACCCTTCAGGTAAGAAATTGTATCCCGTCCTTGTATACGTTCATGCACTTCTTTTTCCTCCCATAGTCAGCAGTTTTCTCACAGTTGGGTTTTGGTTCTTTTGCAGGTTATGGGTTTTGCAGTTGAGTGTGCTTGGAGCGGTCACTTCGGCCTCTCCCTGGTAAGCTCTGTCAACCTAACCAGTTTTTAGTTTTAGAATTAGGGCCTATACATTTTGAAGGTCTAGTTCCCTCAATGCCTATTCATTGATGTCCCTCGACAATAGTCCAACATCTTAGTTTTGTTTTACCACAGGCTTCCTTTGTTACTGTGCTTATTGTCTGTAAATTTGCTTAAGATGGGAGCCGTTTCCCAAAACCCTTGTCTAGGGTTTGTTGGTCGTCGGTTTTGTGACTGTTCGTGGGTTATTTTCGAACTCTGCTATGTATACTCAGACATTTCATATTATAATGGAAAGGAAATTTTAGGGAAATGTTGGCTTGAATTACCTCTATCTTAATGGTGATTGTTGACTGCTGTTTCTTTCTTTCTGGTTTGAACGCCCTCAAACTGTGCTTGTAATCTTGTGGTTGTATTTGTAGTTTCTTCAATGAACAGAAATTATTGTAGACTTTCTTGTACTTGTTCCTGTACATTTAATGTTAATTTCCCTTCATGGGTTACAAACCCTCATTTCGGAAATTCGTTACAGTCTAAAGAAAATAGACAAACTAGTCTGCATGCACTGTTGCAATTACTCTGATTGTTCAGTGAATTAATAAGCAATAAAGGAAAATGTTATAATTAAATAGATGGATTCGAATTGTTTGCTCTTTTATTATGAATACTTGTATGCTAAATGCTGGATTTTTTAATGATTTTCTCATGTACATTTATATCCTCTATTCACAGTTACCTGAATTGTGTAGTTACTTTTTCAGTTGTAATTCTTATTAATTACATAAATATGCTTGTATTCAGTTCTGCCTATGTGGCAAGATTTTACATTGAACGTATTTATTTTATTTTCCTCTAAAATGACAGAACAATTATTAACCTACTGTTGATTAAAGACAAACAAACTAGTGATCCTAACCGACCAAACTATCCCTAACTAATACTGATATTAAAAGAAAGCAAAGTCTTACATCCTACTTTGACAAAATGAACATAAAGAAACCAATTTGCTAACACAAATTCCACCTTGGTGGAGACCAACACCCAGTCATGGTGCCCTAGTTGGATGCTCCTGCATCAGGCTCCCGGGGTAAAAGGAAATCATCACTCCGGTCCATGAGCTTCTCGACTAAAGAACCTACCTAATCAATCTAGCTGACATTAAGCCACAACCTGTCCTCAGTAGGACGGTTCTTCCACTTGAATAGGTATTGCAGATACTCCTTCGGCCGAGTTTATTTGGCCACCTAAGTGTCGAGGATTCTCTTGATCTCGGGAGGCTGAACATAAGGAATTTGTCTCATCCAAGTTTCTCCTCCATCCTGGGTATTCCGTGTAGGTCGTGTGGTTCTGTCTTCTTCTTCTGGGTTAGAAGTGTAAGGAAACAGGTTTGCCACATTAAAGATGGATGAAATGCCTATCCCTAGTGGCAGCTGTATCTCATAGGAATTCGCTGAAAATTTCTAGAGGAATTTGCAGGGACCTATCTTCTTATACTTTAGCTTATTGTATACACCTCTAGGGAAGCGTTCCTTGCGCAGATGTGTGACGATTTCATCCCCCACATTGAACTGCACTTCCCTTCTTTTCAAATCTTCTTGTTGTTCATACTTTTGGCTACTATCCTGCAATTGAATTTTCACCTGCTCATGCAAATCTCTCATTGCATTAGTGAAATATTCTCCATCTATGCTTCACCTTTCTTGCTGTCCAAGATCTTGCAACTCATGCACTCCATGAGGATGCATGCCGTACAAGATCTGAAATGGACTGCAACCTATGCTGTGATTAGGCGAGTCGTTATAAGCGAACTTTGCTTGGGCAAGCACTCGATCCCACATCGACGAATTCTCACCAATGAAGCTTCGTAGCAGGTTCCCCAGACTTCTGTTTACCACCTCTATTTGTCCGTCAGTTTGCTGGTGATAAGCAGAGCAGTAACTCAACTGTGTATCCATCTTGTTCCACAGGGTGTGCCAAAAGTGCCCTGTAAACTTCACATCCCTGTCCAAAAGAATAGATTTAGGCAAACCATGTAGCCTGAAAATCTCTGTGAAGAACAAGTGGGCCACGTGAGTGGCATCACTGTTTTTTCTGCAAGGGATGAAATGCGCCATTTTTGTGAACCTGTCCACTACTACTATTACCGAGTCATAGCGACGCTGTGTACTACGTAGACCCAAGACAAAGTCCAAGCTGATTGAGTCCCACGGTCTGCTTGGAACAGGTAATGGTGTATACAGTCCTCTGTATTGACTATGACCCTTCGCTAACTGGCACACTTTACATCTGGTCACAAATCGCTGTACATCCCTTCGAATCTTTGGCTGAAAGTAAAAATGACTGAGCTGCTCGAGTGTATTGTCTATGACGAAATGTCCGGCTAGACCTCCACTGTGTTTCTCCCGAATAATGTTCTCTCTCATCGAGTAGTGAGGAACGCGTAGCTGTCTTCCTCTAAACAATAGTTACTCTTGCAAGTTGTAGTCCAACCATGGACTATTATCTCTCACCAAGGGATTCTGACATGCCTCATAGGCCTCCTTAAAATCTGTGTCAGTCTGGTATAAGTCTTTCAAGTGCTCAAAACCCAACACTTGTATAGTACTCTCCTACAAAAGTAAGGCTCTCCTACTCAATGTATCTGCCACCTTGTTGGCCTGCCCGCTGATATGTTTCAACACAAAGGTGAAACTCTGCAAATATTCCACCCACATGGCATGTTTGTGATTTAGCTTGTGCTGTTGCATCACATACTGTAGTGCAAAATTATCCTAAAACAACACAAATTCGTGTCCCAGAAAATAATATCTCCTTTTCGTAGGACGAATATTTCTGCCTGCTTTCATTTAACTTCTCGCTAAAAAATGCAATAGGTTTATCCTCCTGGCTGAGTACAGCTCCAACAGCCGTACCGCTAGCATCACAACGAACCTAAAAGAGCTTTTTAAAATCTATCAATCTTAGGATCAGTCTCTCTATGATCTTCTTCTTTAGTAACTGAAAACTCCTCTCCGCTACATCAGTCCATCGAAAGGGCTGACTGGCCTTTTTGATAGTGTCTAGCATAGGTCTGCAGATTTCACTAAAATTTCTTATGAATTTCTGGTAGAAACTCGCCAGCCCATGAAAACTACGTACCTCAAATAAGCTTTTCGAGGATGGCCAATTAACTATCGCCGCAATTTTTTCCGGATCCATCTTCAGCTCGTTTTCTGCTGTCACGAAGCCCAAATAAATCAACTATTTTTGCAGAAAAGTACACTTTTTCAGATTTATCAGCAGCTTATTCTACTGCAATTTTTCCAACACTTTCCGAAAATGTCGAAGGTGCTCCTTCCTTGTCTTGCTGAAAGTTAGTATATCGTCCAGGTACACTATCACAAATTTTTCAATGTATTCTTTCAGCATTTCATTCATTAACCACATAAATGTACTGGGTGCATTGCTCAATCTGAATGGCATAACCAACCATTCATACAGTCCCTCATTAGTCTTGAAGGCTGTCTTCCACTCACCCCCCTCTGGAATTCAGATCTGATGATACCCGCTCTTCAAATCTATCTTAGAAAAATATGCTGCCCCACTTAGGCAATCCATCATGTCATCCATCCCTGGTAGTGGAAACCTGTACCGGATGGTGATTTTGTTGATGGCCCTCGAGTCTATGCACATCTGCGATTCTCCTCCTTTCTTGGGAGCGAGAACTGTTGGAACTGTGCAAGGGCTCAAGCTCTCCGATATCAATCCTTTGTCTAGCAATTCTTGCACCTGCTTCCTAATCTCCTCATTGTCTTTGGGGCTCATCCAATATGCTGCCTTATTGGGCAAACTTACTCTGTGTACGAAGTAAATATGGTGACTTATGCTTCTTTTGGGGGGCAGTTTATCTGACAAGTCATCCACCACTATATCTGTAAACTCCTGCAACATCTACTGAATTTCTACGGGCAAATCTGACACCTCTGTATGTAACAATACCGTCTTTGCTCTCCTTACAACTGCATAGCACACCTCGCTATCCTCAACTTGTTTCAGAAACTTTTTTCCGCTTACCAACAATGCTCTTGTCTCACTTGTCCTTGTTTTTCCTTCCTCCTTGATGGGCACAAGCGTGTGCTTGATTCCATCCTTGACAAACTTATAGCAGTTTGTCTGTTCGTTATGTACCACCTTTCTATCGTATTGCCATGGCCTGCCTAGTAGTATGTGACATACATCCATTGGCATTATGTCACACATGACCTTATCCTTATATCTGCCTATTTGAAACTCCACCTCACATTGCTCATCTACTAGCAACTGATGGCCTTTTTGCAACCATAAAACTTTGAAAGGGGTGGGGTGTTTCAACCACTTCAACCCCAAATTTTCCACCATCTTCGTGGCCACCAAGTTATCGGTACTACCGCTGTCAATAATTATCTTATAGCACTTACCGTGTGACTTACAAAATGTCCGAAACAAAGCTTCCCGCTGAGTTTGTTCGGTGGTTTCTTTGGCTGGTTTTAACAAAACCTTGTTCAAAACCAGGGCTTCCCCTATTTCTAGATCATTTTCTGCTTCTTGGGGAGGTGCCTCTGCTTCTTCTAGTTGTACGACATACGCACCCCTCTGTCTAGCTTGGTCTGCCTCAGGACACTCAAATGATCTATGTCCCCACTTATGACACCTGTAACATTGGTAACCAGCTCCTCTGCCTCGTTGATATGGCCTACCACCTCTCGTATTGTCACCTCTTTCCACTGATTCAGAAGCTTTAGGACTGCTACCTTCCTCATTACTGCTAGCAGTTTTCCCTCTGCCATAATATTGGCCTCGTCCTTTGTCGGTTCCTCATCCTCTCTTGGTATTTTGCTTTCTAGTAATTTTCTCTTCAGCTTTCATAGCACTCTGATATGCTTCTTTAATGTTCTTTGGAGAAAGAATACTAATTTCATCTAAAATTTCTACCCTTAAACCATTTACATACCTGGCTATCTTCTCTGGAGTATCCTTTGTATAACCGGCCCTTAAGTTTACTCGATAAAAATCTTCAGTGTACTCCCTTACTGTCATTCCTTTCTGTTTTAGATTCTGCACTTGCCTATGTAATGCAATCTGATAATCTTTAGGCAGAAATCTACCCTTCAACTTGGCCACCATCCTTGACCAGTTTTTGATTGGCAACTTGTTCAATCTCCTTCTCTCCGTTTGGACACTGTCCCACCACAAGTTGCGTGTCCCTTTAACTTTGTTGCAACGAACTTAACTCTGCAGTCTTCACTGACCTCATCACACTCGAAATACTTATCCAGCTCACTGATCCAGTCCAACAAAACCTATGTCGACAAGTTGCCATCATAATTTGGGAGTTCTGGTTTGGGTTTATTGCTTGACATTAAGACCAATCTCAACAGTCTCATTTCTGGGCCCTCTCCATCCGATCCATCTATTGTCACTACAACTTCCTCTTCGTTATCGTCACTTATCTCTGGTTCCTTTTTTCAATTTCCTCCAAACAGGTAGTAAGAATCCTGATCCCCTCTCTTAGTCCTTCCTCTGCTATCCTCCGAACACCTCTTCCACGACCTCTCCTTCCTACCTCCATTTCTTTAGCCAATTTCAATACCTTGCTCTGATACCACTATGATGGGACCAACGCAACACTGTTTAGATTAATCACTAATTAAATGATATAAAGAATGATTAAACTGTGGATTAGGTTATAATTAATGACCCGACCTCGGATATTTTTGGAATCTGATGTGGTGGCAATTATGAGTGTAGTTATTGTGCTGCACTGTGCCTTGGGTTGCGTTTCCTGCTCCTCATTCATGCCAAAACCTTCCCTCCTACTATCACTCAGTCATTTATGCTCTTTTCTCCTTATTGTCGAGGGTTTTCTCTGGTAAGGTTATGTTACATGTGCATGCAGCCATGCTGCAGCTGTTGGGCGTGTTGTTCAGGGTTTCTTTGTCTGAAGGTTTGGCTCTTACATTCGCATGGATAACTTATGGTCTTGGTTCGTTATGCAAACAAAAATGGTCTTGTTGCCTATGTGAGTATATTCTTGTGCTTCTTCTTCAACTATTTTAACTGGTCTTTGCTCTACAGTCTCTGTTCTAGTATAAGGTCGTCTTGCTGGTAAATCTCAGTGGGTTTGGCATGCACTCAGGTTGCAAAACAATGATGCTCTCCTGTCTTCGGCTTCACTGCAGGTAACTTTGTCCGTCCATGATTCAATTTATTCTTTCCGTTGTTCTGCTTCTAATGTCATTGCTCCTTTGTCTCAGTCGATGTCTGGGTTTTGTGGCTCAATGGCTTGTGCTATATTCACGCTGCAAACCCTTCAGGTAAGAAATTGTATCCCGTCCTTGTATACATTCATGCACTTCTTTTTCCTCCCATAGTCAACAGTTTTCTCACAGTTGGTTTTTGGTTCTTTTGCAGGTTATGGGTTTTGCAGTTGAGCGTGCCTGGAGCGGTCACTTCGGCCTCTGCCTAGTAGGCTCTATCAACGTAACCAGTTTTTAGTTTTAGAATTAGGGCCTGTACGTTTTGAAGGTTTGGTTCCCTCAATGCCTATTCATTGATGTCCCTTAACAATATTCCAGTGTCTTAGTTTTGTTTTTACCGCAGGCTTCCTTAGTTACTGTGCTTGTTGTCTGTAAATTTACTTAATATGGGAGCTGTTTCCCAAAACCCTCGTCTAGGGTTTGTTGGCCGTCAGTTTTGTGATTGTTCGTGGGTTATTTTCGAACTCTGCTATGTATACTCAAATATTTCATGTTATAATGGAAAGGAAATTTCAGGGAAACGTTGGCTTGAATTACCTCTGTCTTAATGGTGATTGTTGGCTACTGTTTCTTTTGTTCTGGTTTGAATGCCCTCGAACTGTGCTTGTTATCTTGTGGTTGTATTCGTAGTGTCTTCAATGAAAAAAAATTAACGTAGACTTTCTTGTACTTGTTCCTATACATTCAATGTTAATTTCCCTTCATGGGTTACAAACCCTCATTCTGGAAATTAATTACAGTCTCGTTGTCTGGACTCTATTTCTTTAGAAAAACAAAATAGACAAACTACTTTGCATGCATTGTGTCAATAACTCTGATTGTTCGGTGAATTAGGAAGCAATAAAGGAAAATGTTATAATTACACAGATGGATTCGAATTGTCTGCTCTTTTATTATCAATGCTTGTATGCTAAATGCTGAACTTTTTTAATGATTTTCTCATGTACATTTATATCCTCTGTTCACAATTACCTGAATTGTGTAGTTACCTTTTCAGTTGTAATTCTTTTTAGTTACATAACTATGCTTGTATTCGGTTCTACCTATGCAACAAGATTTTGCATTGAACATATTTGTTTTCTTTTCCTCTAAAATGATAGAATAGTTATTAACCTACTGTTGATTAAAGACAAACAAACTAGTGATCCTAACTGACTAAATTGTCCCTAACTAACACTAAGATTAAAAGAAAACAAAGTCTTACATCCTCCTTTGACAAACTGAACATAAAGAAACCAATTTGCTAACACAACTTCCACCTTGGCGGAGACCAACACCCGGTCATGGTGCCCTAGCTGGATGCTCTTGCATCAAATAAATATATATAAATTATAATAGTAGATTCAAAATTAACTTTTTAGTAATCTAATATTTAGGGGAAATTAATTTTACATATATATATGGATGAAAATTTATAACCTTGAGGTCAAGGAAGCATTATTAAAATAACAAGAAATCTTATTTATATTAAAAATCTTAATAAATAGGAGATTATAAACTACCAAATTCGAAGGGAAGAATAAAATAAATATAAAAAATTTTATATAGAAAGGGAAAATAAATCGACAAAGGGAAACAAAGAGGTACCAATAAACTCAAAGGGAGAAATCAAAAGAAATTAAAATCAAGGAAATGAAAAAGGAAACAAAGAAAATCGACCATCAATTGCTAATTTTTCATCCATCATCGTTGTTTAAATTACTCGATCTCTTTTCGATTTCAATGGCTTCCCTAAACTTAGGGTGATGAAAATAAGAAATCTTAGTAATAACTTTAGCCTCCTCAATGCATATATGATGCTTTGTCTTCTGAGCATGCTCATGAAAATGAGAAATCTTTGCAATAACTTTAGCCTCCTCAATGCACATATGATGCTTTGTCTTCTTAGCATGCTCAACTAAAGCTTAAGAGCGAGTCCTATCTTGCCGTGACCATGAACCACACTAATTGGTTTAGAATCTATGGATCAAAGTCAACAATGTGCATACAGAAAGTGTTAGGAATCTATAATCACCTAAGAATAATTTGTAGACTTTTTAAGTTTAAGCTTAGTGATATTGTTATATATATTAATTTATTATTATTATTAAAATTAGCGTTTTTTTATGCTATATTATTTTTATTATTTAATAATATAATTTAATAACTTGTTTTGATTTAATTTATGTGAATAATAAAACTTAGAAATATTTCAAATTAAAATTAATTTTTTTTTTCCTATTTTCACATTCTAATTTTTTTTCAAAATCTACCATTAATATGCTCGCCAAATAAACATTGAAAATATCCTAATCGACCACCTCCGCCAGGAAGATCTAAATATTACCAACAAGATAAAACGAACGGCATGTAAATATCTTTCTTAAAACTTTCGATCACAATGTTATGGGACTACCACCGCCCGTCTGTTAAACTTAGAGATTTCAACGTGACTCGCGTGGCATGAGGTGCTGACGTGGAAGGATGAATTATGTGATCACAAAAGATAGAAGGGCAAACCAATCTACTATATTTAAATAATATTTAAGATAATTAAATGAAAAAAGGGAAGCTCAAGCTAATATATTATATTTAAATAACGTTTAAAATAATTAAATAATAAATGCTGCAGGTCAAACTAATTTATTATATTTAAATAATATTTAAGATAATTAAATAATAAAAAGTGAAAGATCAAGCTAATATATTATATTTAAATAACGTTTAAAATAATTAAATAATAAATGCTGCAGGTCAAACTAATTTATTATATTTAAATAATATTTAAGATAATTAAAT